>CM057813.1:53977847-54167847 GCA_030067965.1 Latrodectus elegans
TTATATATATATATATATATATATATATATATATATATATATATATATATATATATATATATATATATATATATATATATATATGTATATTAAATTGAATTATATTAATTTGTAATTATATTTCTATTAAATAACAAAATATTAAATATACACAATGTAACTACATAGAATATAGTTTATGATAATTATAACTCCAATCATAGTTCTTTAAATTTATGCAGTTAAATCTTTAGAGATTATGATAGTAAAAATGATTAATTTTACTGTAATGATCTCCATAAATCTTAAAAATGTTAAAATATAATAATATAAAAATAATTGCAATTAACTTGAATTTAGACAATATTCTTATCACAAAATATTAATTTTTAAAATTGATTACACTTTCTTTTTTATATTTTCATTCTATTCATACAATTTCTATCAAAATTATTGCTTATTTGAAACATGTTTGCAAATTAATATGTATTCATTTCTCTAATGATTATTAATTTTAAATTTTTATGTGGTTTATTGGCTTTACAGACTCTTCATTTGGATCATGAACGTTTTATCACTTTAAGAGATAATATGACTGTGATAATTTTAACAGCTACTCTTATATTAGTTACTTATTCTATTGTGGGACCATCTATTCAAGACATTACTGACTTCAAAAATACATTGAAAAGTCATTTACAGATCATATTGGCAGTTGCTCCTCGATGCAAGTAAATGTTACCTTTTCTTTTGTTTAAAAGTCTGTTTTTCAGGAAATTCTTAATGTTAACTCATTTTAGTTATGTTTAAAAAATAATTTTTATTTAGAGCATGTCTCAAGCAGCTATAATATGTATTAAAAGAAACAACTTTTTATTTGAAACTTTCATCTAAGTTCTGGTAGTAGCTTTTCTTATATATGTTATAGAAAGAGTCACATTTTGCTTTTGTAGTTTGTAATTTTTTCTGTGCATAGTAAAAATATCTTCAAAAAGGCATTGATACACTTCAAAAATCTTCTTTAGGAATTTTAACTGAAATGGAATACAATGGGTAAGATAGACATCTCAGTCTATTTATTAGCTTTTTTCGAGTAAATGGAGATACTAAGTATTACTCTTTCCCTTATAGAAAAATGATATTCAAAATGCTAAATTTAAGTATATTTTTAATCATTATCTTTAATTCCTCTAGTTATGAGCATTTCTGTGTCAATTAATGACTTCTTAATTTTTATAATGGCTTGCTTATAAAATGAAGTTTCTACCTAACACCGCAGTACAATTTCAAAGATTTCATTGGAAAGCTTATTCTTATATGAAGGTAATTATGACTAATTTTAATTTTCTTTAATCATTGCCTTAAAAAGTTATATATGAAATAAGATACAGCATGCCCTCTTAAGTCCCTTGCATTCCTATTAACTTTGAATGGCCCCTTCATCTCACAATGTTCAACTTATACATGACCTTATCCAATATTCAATTTAATGATGAAAAATTATTCCATGACCTTGAGCATCAATATATTACAAACCCAAGAACATATCTTTCATAGCTGCGTCATGCAAACAGGCATTATATTTATTTCCATATTGCTAGAAATTCTAACTCTACGTTCAAGTTCAGTTTAGTTCATATGTCCTTATTTTACATGATCTGTATGTATTATTTATTCTGTTTATGAAGACAGTCCATACAAGAATGCATCTCTCAAAGAATGGGATTCTTTTCATTCGGAAATACAAGTTTACTGCTATGCCATATTGCAGTATTGTGTGCAAAAGATAATTATTTATCTTTCTGTTTAAATTTCATGGCATCACAGTATAGCCGATTGCATCAAAAAACATTTTGAACATTTTATTCTTTATGTTCATGTAGACTATCTTTTCATACTAAATCAATGATGTTTTACAATTTTTTATTTGAGATAGAAATACCAACTTGACAGTTTTTCACTTTAAGTAGTTATAATTACTAGAGCATGGTTATATGTTTTGCAATACATAGACATCATTTTTATGACTATAGCAGCAGCTGTTCTGTAGTTTAAAGGGTGGCATATTGTCTATGAAAAAATATTGCATTTTTAAATTTGTGTTGTAAGTCACAAATGAAAATGTGATCTATAAAATCACTCTTAATCAGACTATGCAGAAAGTGAGTATCATAGCAATTTAAATTTAGCATTTTAACTAAACATCAATATATGCTAATCAAACCATTAAATTTAAATATACACATTAAAATGTTTATTTGAAGAAACGTGTCTTCATAATTAAAAATATACTTTATCAAAAACTAGTTATTATCATTTCTAATTATACTATGAAACATTTTTAAAGTTAAACTTAACTCTGTGGTGTGACAGCCCATGTAATCCAAGTCCTACTGTACCCATCTCTGTTTTCCTGACCAAGATGTCCTTGGGTATGAAGCATATTTCTTGATTAAATGGTCAGCCTAATGCAAAACTAACAGTGTTTAGTTCCCAAGCATGCCTTGGTACTCAATTTATTGACCCACTGAAGGGATGAAAGGCTGAGTTGACCTTTCCTACCCTGAGAATCGAACCTCAGACTTGTTCCTTGGGAGCGTGAAACACTACCACTAAGCCACCGTGCTTCAAAACATTTTTAAGTCAAATTTTATTCTGTGAATAATAATTATATAGTTTGGTATTAATTTTTTTTATATTTTTTAACATATTTAGAAAGGCAACTAATTCATTAGATGAATGTTATGAACTACATCTAACAATATGAATTAAGTGTATAAAATATATTTTTTGTTCTTTTATAGATTCTGTTTCCACTTTTTTTAATGTAAATTTTTGTTGTTTACTATTTATGTATCTTTAAAAACTTGCTAATTTTACTTCACAACTACCTATAAATTCACATGAAAACCAAGCTTGACATGCTAATTTCTCAAGTTTGTTTCATTAATTCCTTATTAGTTTGACTTTTTATAATAATTTTTAAGTTAAAAACAAATTCGGCAACAAAATAATTGTTAGTTGATAACTATTTTTTATAGTGCATCTGATTTAGAAAACAAGTTGGAAAATGCAGGTGTACAAATAGTCAAAGAAGTAAATGAATGTTTGACTAAACATGGGAAATCTTCTTTATCGAATGAAAATGAAGCATTATTAATATTGTCTATTAAAAGAGTTGCAGATGAAGAACACCATGTTCGCAAGCTCATCAGTAAGTGTAAATCATTTTGTATTCAATTATTTTTTATGATAAAAAAAAGCTTAACTAAAATAAATTATATTTTTTAGTATAAATTACCTTATATTCAAAAGTTTTTTATTATTATTTCTTAACAAATTACAAAAGAAAAAAAAATAATAGGAGGAAAATTTGAAGTGATTTTCCTTTTATGCCCAATATTTACCTAACAAATTAAATAAAGAATTAAATTAAACTATCATTATGTTATATTTTTGGTTAACTATATTGAAATTATGAAGAGTTTGTTAATAACTTTATTATTAACATTAATTAAATAAACTGCATTAAAAGCTATCATATGAAAATTTTAACTATACCTTGAAACAATTTATATAGCGAAATTTTATATTTTATTGGTTATATAATTTATAGGCACTTGTATTGTCCTTCACCTTTTAATATCATTCACATGTACTGATTTTTGCCGTTTAGCAAGAATACTGATTGTTTTACTTCAACTATTTTTTAAATTGTTGTGTCATATTTAAAAAATATATTCATCTACAATAATGCCAAAATTCTTCATAATTCATCAACCCTTCTTTTTGCTTCTAAAAGAATAATTTATTGTAATATTAGCAATCACTGTACCAAATTATATTTGATTTTTTTAAATATATTTGACCAGTAATTTATCTGAAACTTGCTTATATATTTAGGATTTTTTTTTTGATGTTTTATTCATTCAGTAGAAAAACATTATTTTTTTCATAGTTTTTCCAGCATGATGCAAATTAGTAAATTTTTGAAATCTTGGTTGCTCTTAATTTTTTCCCTCCCGTCATACTATTTAAATTTTTTTAAATCAAAATTTAAGGCCTTCTTCTTATGATCGTTATTCATCATTATAGATAATTTTTTTATTAATTCTCATAAAAAACCACTGTTTAATACATCACCTATGCAGTTTTTTGTTGGCACAAATACAAACTTTTTGATGTTGTTTACATAATTTAAGTATATAAACAAATTGATGTTCCCATTCTTTTTTTTTCTAAATTTAATTTGCAATTGGAATTTTGAATCTTTAAACAATCTGGAAAATGTAATCAGAAAGAAGAAACGGAATCAAAACTCAATTTCTATAAAATTTAAATGAAATTGAATTAGTACTGAGATTTAATTTCTCCTTTCATTGTGTGATAATATTCCGTATAAAATTCTCACTACTAAAAGTATCCTGGTTTTAAGATACGTAAAGAGCAAATACAGTTCTTGGTATTCTCATTTATATTTGAATAATATTTTAAAGATAATTTTTTAATGCTACAATAAGATTAATCTGAATCACTAGCAACAACAAAAATGTCTTTGGAGAGAAAATTTTATAAACAAGTTTGATAGATGAAGGACAACAAATCAGAATGAGTTAACTCATTAAATTTTGTATTTCAAAAGAATGTTTATATATATATATGTGTGTGTGTGTGTGTTGCTACAAAAACCCAAATATTTATTCTGTATTTATAGCTAAAAGACTATTGGAATTTTTGGAGCTTTCACTGCATTCCAAATCATCTTTAAAGATACCACCTGGTCTTTCATCTTTTCAAAATGAAATTTCATCATTTGCTGGGCAATTTTTTTGTCTTGTCAAGCACAATCAGTTAGTCTTTGAGGACTATTACAATGATATTTTGGATAAAGTAAAAAGTTAGAATTTTCTATGTAGTACTAAAGAGTTTTATCTGTAATTAATTATAAATACATTACTTAATATGAAAGGGAGTTCCTACCTTTATTGGCACTTATTATAATTTTTATAAAATATCTTTTCATAATTTAGCATTACATACATTAATTTTGATCTAACTAAACATACTATATATCTAATAAAAATAATTGCTTATGTTAGTTTTATAAAGTGATAAAATGTGTTTTATAATAACTAACAAACATTAATATTATTGATTTTAATTCAAACATATGCATACTTTTACACATAAGGTGTCTGATGTTAATAGTATTGAAATTGCTATTTTTTTCAATCATTAGTCTTAAGTATATTAAAATCAAGTTGCAAACATGATTAATACTAATTCATTATTTAAAGTGTCATGGAATTCAGTATGTAATGTGTTTTTAAAATTACACGATGTAAATTTTTATCTGATCTTTTCAGCATTTAAGTTATTTATAAAAATTTTCTTCAATTTGAATAACACTAAGTACATGTACCAAATGAATACATTGAAAAATGTCTGCTTATAACTAAAATGGAACTAATTATAAAATTCTGAATTTTCTGTTTTTGTTTTCAGATAAGTTGTAAGTATTGAAATGAAAATTCACATTTTGGTATTTTCATTATCTATCTCTTTTCAGTACAGCATATTTAAGTTTTAGCTGCTACACTTCTTGTAAGTTTCATTTTTTCAACATAATGCATTCATAAATGAAATTATAGCAAAAGTATTTGTTTCTCATATTATTTTGTTTCTGATTACATTTTCAGTGAAAAAAGCTACAATTTTTAAACAATTTGTGAAATTTTCGCCATGCAAATTCATTTTTTTTTAGTTCTACTTAAAATAAATATTTCCTTATAAGTTATTATTATTTTAGAGTTTGATGATCTAACTAAAATGTTGCATTTTCTTTAAAAGGAATGAATTTAGAAACTTCAACAATTCTGAAAATATATTACTTCATTTCAAACAATTCTTTAATTGGAATGATTTATATCAATTATATATGATAAACAGTTGAGAAAATTATTAAATGCTGTTAGCATAATACACCTATAAATTACATTTTAATCTTTATATGTATGAAGTTACAATTTTTATATATGTAAAGAATTATATCAGATTTTTCCATTTAGTTTCGGCCATAGAAGTTTTGTAAATTTTATGGCATTTAAATACAGTATTTTCTTGCTATAGAAACTCCGTTACTTTTTTTTGTTGAAAATTTAAGAAGCAACTGTTATAATCATACTTTTATAAGTACACTAGTATTTAATTTTTTTTTTTTTTTTACAATTAACACATGTGGCTTTTTAATAAGTATTTTAATATACTTTCTAAATATATATAAAATTTTCTTATTATTAAGTTTGCCTACTGTAAGTTTTCTTATTACTAAGAAAATTGAATTATATAGAAAAATATATTATTTTATGTACATTACATAGCTCTAAATATTATTTTTTATATTATGAAATCACATTACATTTATAAAATGTTTATGTACCAGAATTTTTTATAATATTACATTAAGCTGTGATATGTCATCGAAATAAGAAAAGAATAAAAACATTTGTAAAAAAACAAAGGTTAACTATTTTTAAAAGCATATTTCTAATGTTTTGATGCTATGGGTAACTTTGGATCTCATAAAAATACACTTGAAATGTTATTATTTGTCTATATATTTTACAAAGTTAGTAAATTTATTGTTTGTGCAATAATGTGTGGAATAATTATTAATGTCAAGAAATTACCTTCAAGGGCTTATCTTTACCCCTTGATTGAGGTATAGTAAGTATCTTAAACCTCTTTCTGGTGTCTAGGGATGTTAGTTGTCAGTATCCTCTTGTTATATTCAATAGTACTCGTTTGCAAAGCAGCAGAACTATTGTATTATGTAATAACCTTGATAGTACAGTTATTACAGTCAAAGTACTTTTCATTGTAACAAGTGTCTTTATTATACCAGTAATTTGCTATCGTTTTCTTGTATTTGATCATAGCTTTTACTTTATTAAGAACTAAATAAAAATAAATAAGATTTTTACCATGTGCACTTTTGATATGTTTAAATGTACTGTAATGGCTTATAAATATATTAAAAAATGAAGTTTGATTAAAAATGTACTCGAATTATATTTATGAAGAAATATTTTATTGTCAATAAGTTAATAAGAAAAGAAAATGAAGAATTTTATAATCTGAGTTATTTTTATTGTTAACTTTTATCACAAGAATTTGTCGTATCTATTAAGAGTGTTTTGATAAGTTAATATGCAATTTGAATTTCTGTTGCGGTCACCAAACTCATCCTTTATTTTTTTTTTAACTCATTTTAAATGGTCTTTTGTATTTTAAATTAAATAAATTTTTTTTTTACACTTATTCAGCATCAATTAGAAGTTTCAATATACTTTTTGTTGTAATTTATTTAAATGATTTCAGTTGCTACAATATTTCTATGCTAAGTTTTTTCCCCTAAATTACTCATATTAGAAAAATGTACTTTAATCGCATAACAAAACATCTATTTAAATATTTAGTTTAATATTCTAGTCAGCAATTGTTTTTATTGCTTTTATTCAGTGTTTCTTATTTCTAAACTTTATTATCCTAAATATTAATGAATAAAGTTAGTATAATTTAAAAAATTTTTGCAGAACATAAGATTATATAAAGCAGCATATTCACAGTTCTGTTTTTATAGCAGTTTAGAACTAAACAAGTAAAGTCTTAAAAATATATCACGGTCTTTTAAATTTTTACTCTTGAATGTTGAATGGAGCTTAATCAAAAGAGTGAATTCTATTGAGATAAAAACTGTTAAATGTAAATATTGTTTTACTAATAAATATTTAGCGTTTTTGAAATTTTTAATATTCTATTCTGATAACTAAAACTATTTGATCTGCTATTTCTTGTCTATTTTCAATTTTTAAAAATATTAGAGCAGCAAAAATAAATAAAAAAACAGACTAAAACAAAGAATAAACCCAGTAAAATTCACAGATTAAAATTTCTATACTTTTAGAAAATGTTTTCCCCTTACATTTACAAATGTTTGGATTTAATTTCAATAGAATACCTAAACTTCTGAAAATCTGCTGAGAAAAATTTAATTTTTTCTTACATCAGATTCTTCTAAAATATAATTATGCTTAGTTTATTAAGATCAAATATTTCATTCATTTCTCACTATTATATATTTTCAATAAGGAAAAGAAAATGAATTCATTATATATTTCTTCCTATATTATATGAAAATTCTTTATAATTGTTTTAAAATCAAAATTCTATAATTTTTTCTCTTTGGTGTGTAGTGGTTATTTTCTATTTCAATCTTAAATTTAATTAGCTGTGATATCATCTGAGAATATTCAAATAAGCATTTAATTGTAAATTTTTAATGAATAATAAACTGCTTTTCTTACATGTTATTTCAAAGAAAAATCTAGCTAAATAATGCTGATAGACAATATTTTTATTAGTTAAAAACATAATAGAGTTTTAACAGGAAGCTTTAAAATTTAAATTAATATCTTAAATGTGACATTTAATGGTACTTATATCTTCTCTCACATGACATTCTTATAAATGATGTACCATTTTCATATTTTGAAAATAAGAAATGATTGATATGTGATTTGATTACAATACTCACTAACGACAGCTAAGCAAACTTTAAGTAAAGCAGTGAAAAGACTAAAGGCTTATCGAAATAAAATTACTAAATAAGAAATATATAAATTGGAAACATAATATTTGCCTATAACTATTACAGATAATCTTGGATGAAAGCTAAATTCAGATAGACTCCAAGTAAAATAACAGCTACTGCGTGTAAGTTTCTCAAGTTAATAAAAAATTCTGTTAAGAATCTGGTCATTCCATATAGATAGGCTTTCTAAGTCTGAAATTCGATTAACATCTCAGAGATTGATACTAGGAAGGAAATTCCATCAAATGTCATTTCATAATAGTTCATTTCAGTGTTGTATAGAATTTGATACTGGAAAATAATAACATAAAAAAGAACCACATCTGAGGCATGACAATCCAATGTCGGCTATGACCTACAGTGCCCATATGTTTTCCTGACCAAGGACCCTGAGCATATGTCTCGGTTAGGTGGTCAGACTAACACAAAACTTTCAGTGTTTAGTTCTCAAACATGCTTAGTATTCAGTTTATTGATCCACTGAAGGGATGAAAGATTTAACTGACCTCAACCAGCTCAAGGATTGATTCGATTTGTGCCTTGGTTGTGTAAAGTACTATAAAAGCCACCGAGCTTCACATTAAATATGCTGAGAAAATAGCAAAGATAGTTATTGTTTGTACACGTCATCCATGCCAAACGTTTAATTTATGTCTACAATATAAGTTACATTTTATGAAAAAGCAGAAAAATGAAAATAAATGCAAAATGAATAGTGATATAATATTTTAGTGTATCATTAAATGCAAACAATTTTGTCACTTTTTCTGGTATTTGAGAATTTTTTTTTTAAAATTATTTAAAATTGACTAATGAGAATTAGTTACTGAATATTTAAAACATCTGTTCCATGCTTCTTGTTATCATATCTTTCTATATTGTTTCTGTACCTGTCTATCAGACCTTATACTGCTCATTATCTGATAATCCATTATAAAGATGAAAATCATTAGATTTTAAATACTACTAAATTATTAGGACAATATTAATAGACTGAATAAGTAACTGGAAAATGTTAAACAAAAATTTAAAAAAATAACTGCTTGAAGGCCAGATATAGACCAATGATATTTAAAGAAGATGCAGACTATATAAATGGAAACTGTGTGCCACTTTTACAAAATAACTCAGACTAGATCAAACTTCTGATGTTAATGAAGTCCAATACAAGAAGTGGACAATTATAGATATCTTTCTAGATCAAGATGAGCTGAGGTGAAATTATGTTAAATGAAATATTTGAATTTCATTAACCCTATTTGTTTCTGGAGAGTAATTTTAAATAAGAAAAGCAGATAAAAAGGTATGGAGCTGCATATCAGTCATTATACAGGTTCTATTCTGTAGATACATTTTCAAAAAATATTTTATTCAATTCAATTATATTACTGAACTAAATTTTCAGACAGTGTTCAAGAAGATCCACATGGACATGAAAAATTATTTATATGATTTGAAGATCATCAAACACTCCAAAAGATTAATTTTTAAAACCTTATAATTTACTTTTATAAACATTAAATTTATGCACATTTATTTAATAATAAGTGTGTGAGTAATTTTAAGTCTACATAACCAAGTGTTTATCACTGATAATCATTAATTTGATATGATAAATATTTTCATTACATATTAGGTAGTTATCAAATTAGGGATCATATCTTTATATGCTCTAAAATAATTTCTGTTATAATGAAGCATTTAAGTGGCAATTAATTAATCAAGATCTATAATAAAATTTATGAAGGATAAATATGGTATTAATTCTTTTCTAGATGAAATAATTCAATTATTAATATTTTGAAAGTATAATTTTGATTAAGCTTGTTTTGTATTACTTTTAAAAAAAGAGCAAATAATTATTTATTAATACTCTTCATGGAACCAGGTTGCTGCAATAAAGACAGCACAATTACAGATAAGCATGAGAATATTGAGAAATAAAAATTGAAGAAATATAATATTAGTAAAGTTTAAATAAAAAGAATGCTCTAAATAGAATATAAAAATAAGAATTATTTATATATACTTTTTTGAAATATATGAAAATTGACTGTCTTGGAAGGTTTGTGCTCCCTGTGTACTGAACATTACTATGATTGCTATTAATATATTTAGCTGTTGTTATCTTTTGCAAAATGAGTCTCAGTACATATAGTTGTTTTTAACTGAAATAATATATCCGTGAAATAATATTTTTAATTGCTCATTTGTAAATATTAAAATTTAAGCAATTTCTAAATTATAAAATGTAGTAGTTGGAATTAAATTTGTACACACTAAAAACTTAAATAACTAAGACACGATCTTAGTAATTATTGGAATACAGATTTCTTAAATAAAAGAAGTAAGAAATCTTAATGATGGCTCAGAATGGCACAGAGGTGACAAATCTTAATTATGGCTGAACATCTTTGTATTATTTTCATAATGATAGGCAATTAATGAACTGGACAGAAAAAGTATTAATGCTAAAATTGTTAAGCGAAGCACAATAATTTTTAAACACTCAGAGAGATTTTAAGCTATCTAAATCATTTGATGAATTAGTTATTACTGCTAAAGGACTGATTTGCTAAATTACATTAAATTGTAATCTTCTTTCCTAGGTTTATGCTCACCTATCAATTAACACAAAAAATGTAAGACAGTTTTTTTTTCATGACTGGAAGAGTTATTCTGTTCCAAAACATCATCCACTAGAAAGCTAAAGCAAGTTAAATACAGCAACAATCATTTACTAAATATAACACAACTGTAAACTATAATATTTATGTGTAAATTTTCCTACAAGTCATTAATAAGGTAATCTTAATTTTCTATAATTGCAACAACAAATTATAAATAATTTATTAAATATTGGACATAAAAGTATCCTCAGCTTTTTCTACAATAGTTAATAATAATATTGTCACTCAATTTCCGTGGCTGAAATTGTGAAATTTTATAGTAGAAAGTGTCATTGTCTTAAAAACGATTTTAAATAATTTAATGTCATTTCAAATAATTACAAATTTATATTAATATTAAATCAAATACAGTTTAATGCATCAGCTCTTTCATTTTGTCCATGTAATTTTAATTTGTGTATGTAAATGGATCTCAAATCTTTTCGCTTTGGATACTTGACTAAAATATCTTCATAGATAGTGAAGCTTCTTTCCAAATCACCATATTTATATTCTAAGTCAGCAAATTTACTGAGTATATCTGCATCTGTAAAATAATTTCAATTTGGTTAAAAACCAAAATTTATGAGTATGAAATAAGAATATATGCATACATATTTTTGTAATTTTAGAAACTTAAATATATTTAACATGCATAGTAAACATGAGTGTTTGGTATAAAAATAGAAAAATTCTTATTTTTATTATAAATAGTGATTAAATATGTGTTTTAATTGTCTATATAATTTTTCATTTCACATCTTTTTAATAAAAACTAACAAAATGATCCTTAATTGCTATTCTCTTTCACACATTTATCTTTTTTAAAAGCTTAAATTCAGAAACAATGTGTTTGAAAGAAACAAATTCAGAGTATTTTTAAGATATTTCCAGTGTACTCAATCTATCTTTTTAATCATATTTTACACAAAGTTAAAAGTCTAATATAAAATTTTACATAGAATGATTAGCCATATGTAATTTATGAGGAAGCTTGAGAATATAATAAGCCATATTTCAATTCAACAATAAATTCACTATAGAGATATTACTGAATGAAAGAAGGGGGAAATAGAAGTATATTATTTATTTGATAGGAAAATTATATATAAATGAACGCTCTAATCAAACCCTGCATACGAATTCATTTCTGTATAGGGTATATATAAATACTTTAGATATATATAATAATAGGTTTACATGTAAATACTTATTGTTTTATGATAGTGATAAAAATTATATGGGAAATTACTTTTGATTAAAAACCAATATAAGAATGCCACTTAATGCTTTTGAATAGAATTATTTTATAAAATTATTTATTAATGATCTGGATATAGTTATAATCAAACATGGATCCTTAAATTAAAAATTAACTCAAAAAGTTGTATCAATTTCAGTTAAAACATTGAGAAACAATGTTCAATTAAAAAACAAATATTTTTAATTTGTATTGACATGAATAGTATTTTTATAATTGATGTTGTAGAATTAAAGTTGGTATCCTTTTGAACTGGTAAGTAAATTTTGATAAAATATCAGTTATATAGAGTTCCAGAATTGACTAAATTCCACCAACCAATCTTAATAAATTTAATCTTGTTTTTCAGTTTTGGTTTCTCACTCTACAATTATTTTTTACACACCAGAATTAATTAAATCGGGACCAACTGTATCTATATTTCAGCAAGCATTTTTTATTAGTGATGAAAGGGACTTTATGATATAATATACTTTGAAATTTTGTTTGATAAATAGAATTAAGACATATAATTTTTTATGAATTGATAACAAATTATTTTGATTTTACAAAACCTTAAATATAAAAATGAACAATAAATTTCAATTTTTTAAGCGTATCTGCATTTAATTTTTCAGAAAAGTTTGATTATAATCTAAAATAATTATGCTTCTGACTCCACAATAAATTGTACTTTATTTCAAAATTGACTGAAAGTCTTTTATTCATTGCTGCTGTTTTTAAAATATTAATTCTAATACAGAAAATTATTTTAAAATTTGTTTGATTCTTTATATTTAACAAAAATATTTAAAATCTAAAATAAAATATATTAATTCCAATTATTAGTTTTGAAAAATGATTTTTATTAACATTTAATGACATTAATGTTTTTAAGTGGTTAGTCTGCTAAATGAATATATAGTTATCCTGTAAATGAAAATTAAGTTTTGTTATCTAGAATTAAAATTAGCGACATTTCAAGAACATTTCTTAGAAATAGCATAAAATACCTATATTAGAAATATTAAAATCTTTTCAAACAAATAAATGTTTGACATGAAAAGCAGCATGTTTTAAATTTTCATTAGCACTTTTAGAGGAGCATTTTTTAAATTAAACATGGCTGTACAAAGTTATCTTTAAAACTAAGATATTGAACAGGCTGTTTTTTTTTTTTTTTAAATGTGATTCTGAATATTAGTTATTAAATATATTCTAAACTGGTTCAAATACTTATCTTAAATAAGAACATAAAAATCATGTGGAAAAATACATCTACATCTCTCCACAGTGCTTTTATTATGTTTAATTTGGTTTAATGAAATAAAAGTAATCTACATTAAAAGTGTTAATAAGTGAACTTGAATGATTTTTTTCATGGGAAAGCCTTTAAATTGATATCAAAATTATAA
This sequence comes from Latrodectus elegans, assembly GCA_030067965.1. Lineage (NCBI taxonomy): Eukaryota > Metazoa > Arthropoda > Arachnida > Araneae > Theridiidae > Latrodectus > Latrodectus elegans. The sequence goes on from CM057813.1 coordinate 53,991,804, forward strand.
TTCAGATTTAAAAATATATTGATTATGATAATGTTAATCACAAATATAATAAACTTCTAATTTTGAAGAAAATTTAATATTTTTCCCCAGACTTTAACTTTATATGAATAGTATTCCTTTAATTCTTGTACGTTTTCCAACAGTAATGTTTACTTTTGAGAATATGCAATGAAAAGCTTTAATATTATTAATAATGCCAAAATATTCACACAATGAATATAATTGAGATTCAACAACAAATTTAAAAAATCTCAATAATGTAACTACAAAATGACTAAAAGTAAAAAATATAAGATTCTTTATATATTAGTAATTTAAACATATAAAAAATGCAATCTTTAGATAAAAGAAAATATTTCTAAATCCACAATTTATATAAAGATATGTATTTTATAAAAAAGAAAATTTGCTCATTGACACATAATTTTATCATGTTAGATTAGACCTTAAATGAGACCCATGAAAATAAATTTTTTATAAAAAAAGTAAAATTGCTAAAGAAAGATGAAAAAACGTTCTTACGATCTTTATTTGAAATACATTGTAGACACCTAGCTAAAACATTTCTAGCTTCTTTTAATTTTCCAATCTGCATATAATAAGTTGCAAACTTTATCCAAATTTCTTTATCACTTTTGAATTTCTTTAATACAGTAGATGAAATTTTTTCTAATTCCTATAGATAAATTAATTCATCAGTGTTAATTTTTAAACAGGAATTTCTATGCTAAATAGCTTTGCCCAAATGAAATAAGGCTTGAATGACAACCACAAAATAGTTATATACTTTTAAATACAACTTTTTTTTTGCTGTCAATAAAGCATCCTATTCATAATAATTTTCTTACATGTTTTTTTTTTATTTTACAAACAAAATTAATAATAAAAATATTAGTATTTAAAAAAAATTTTTCCAATTTCCAGCAACATTGAAATGCTAATAAAACATATTTTTTTTATACACTATGTTTGATATTCTTTATTTAAAGATAAAATCATTAATTAATTAATAAATATATGTTGATAACAGTAATTTTGCTTAACTTTAAATTACTAGACATATTTTTCTTATGAATAAAAGTAAATTAAGTTTATAAAATTTTTCCTTATATAAAATGATGCAAAAATTGTGGGAAGCTTTAAGATTGATTATTTTTGCTTATATATATGTATTGTAAATAATAAATTTGCTTCCACAGCTATACAACAATACCTCTTACAAAGAAATTTGTAAGAGATTTTATAAGAAATTTGCATAAGAATTTCTAAAATTTAAACAATGAATATGAAATAGGTAAAATATTTTATCGTGTTTCTGCATTTCTTCACAAATTTTTTGATAAAGAGTTTATTTAAAAACAGAAGATAAATTGTTGTTAACATTCACTTCATATAATATTTTTAAAACCATAAATGTAAAAAATTGCTTCTCCCTTTTTTTGGCATATCATTTAAAACAAATCATAGGCAATATTCATTCATTATCAAAATGATTTTTTGATTAGTAACTATTAAAGGTGTAAAAGATCAAGCTGAATTTTTTGTATTATTATTTTTATTTTAATTTTAACAAAATTTGCAAATTAAAATATTCTACAAATTAACAAAATTGGAGTTTTATTTTAGAAATATATGATTAGTAAGTTTTATAGTTTAAATGATTAGTAAGTTTTAAAAACACAATTTTTAATATGCATTTATAATTGAAAGCTTAAAAAAAAGTGAAATTAATTATTTAAACTCATTAAACTGTTTTTGACAGAAATAGTGGAAAGATTTTGTAGGTGAATGGTATTAAATTACTTCTAAAATAATTGATTCTAGAGAGCCAACACAATTTAGAATTAAGTTTTGTAAACATTTTAGCAGATGTTCAATAATTAAATGATTATTAGAATTACAAGAAAGTTTCAAAACATATATTCTTTTATGTTTTGAACATAAATAATAAATTGTTTTCAATTTTGCCAAATAATCAGAAACTATAAATACTTGCATGAAAATTAACATTGAAAATACATAAGGATGGATTTCATAATAATTCATTTATAAATTAAATATTAATTCAACAAATTAAATTTTACAAAGCATACAACATTTCAACATAGTAAAATTTAACCAATATAATTTATCATAATTATATATTACTTATTTTAAGTTAGAATTCAATTTAAAATGTCTAGTAAAAACGTCTAAAATATAAATATTATAAAAATACTTACTTCTGATTTTCCAGTTATTGTATATAAATCAATTACATGTTTGTAGATTTTTAATTGATCTTGGTATTGCAAAGCTTCTTTTAAAACTTTTTCAAATAATTCTGGAGAGCCATACTTATTTTCAATATTCAGTAATGCTTTCCATATGTTCAATTTTTCAACATCTTGCCTAAAATAATATATATATAAATAAATTGCTCACTAATATTGCAAAACTATCATTATCACTTATGAACTATTTAATAGATTACTCAAATAGTCAATAGATTTACTATAATTTTCATTGACCTTGATTTTTAATGTAAATAAAAAATGCTGACTTCTAGAAAATATAAATATTACCAAATTTTCAGAGTTGTTTTTTTTTTTTTTTTTAAAAAAAAGAAAAAGAAAAAAAAAGAAGAGGTATGAAATTTTTTCAGGAGACGCTGACATTCATTTGTTGAGTAAACATTATTTTAGAAATTACTATTATTTTTGGCCAAGTATATCTGCAACTATAAACACATAGGATTTTTATCTATACATTAGAATGTTAACAGCAATAAATTTTAGCAAAAATAAATAATTATTCAAAAGTATATTGAGTCTATAGTTACAATGGACACTGTTTCATATGAGTAATCAAAATTCTTTTAAATACTTATTTTATATAATAATTAATATTTTTAAAGTTTGTAAATTTGTTTAAACGTATCCATTTTACTAATTTATTATGGGTTTAAAAGATGTTTATAAACAATTTCTGTTAACATCAAAATACTTACACAGAACTAAGGATTCTAAAAAAATAAAATTATTACTTAATAAAGTTTTAATTTAGATGATTCTTTTCTTTTTCTTAATCCTAACTATTTAATAAAAATAAATTTTTCTTCTGTTTGTGTCTAAATTCTTTTAAAACTACTCCACCTTTACCTAGGAACATTTCAGATACATTCAATTCAATAGTGTTATATTTTGATAGATTATTAACTTTAATTTTTTAGAAGCTATAGGATAGTGTTTTACTTTGTAATTAATGTTCATTTATGTCAATTTCCTAATTTCCAAGTTTTTGCAAAAATGCCTTTGAGATTAGTTTTTTAAAACATGTAATATAAATTAATGCATTATTTATGGAATCTTTTATGAAGAATCTTATTATTAATAATGTTATTTATAAAAATAACATTTTTCGATATAGTTCATGAAATGTGCTCGAGAATATAAGGATAAAAGTATCACTCTTGATTTTACTAAAACCCACTGTTTTGTGTACAATTAATATTAAATAAAATTAAATGTAGATCACTTATTTCCAGTATAAACAAATAAAAATAGCAATTGAATAAACAAATAACATAACTAGAACTATTAATAGCAATAAAAAAGAATTGTAATTTAATATTGTGACAACACTGTCATAATATACTTTTTAATTGAAATAAATTTGTTGATTTATTAATATATTCTAGTTCATAATAATTTTATACACACATCATTATATAAAAATAATAAAATCCCTTCTTTTATTGGTAAATCAAAATTTAGCATGAATAGATTTCGAAAGCATAATATGTGTTTCAAGATAAAACTTTGTGTAAAACAATTTTTTTTATTTCATGTGATAAATATTTTTTTTTTTTAAATGTAAAAATGATGCACAATATAAATTTCAGTATCAATGAAATCCAATCAACTCATATTATATAAGATAAGCTAATGTAAAATACTTTTCCCTCCCCAATAAATGATTTAAAGTAATTTTTTTATATTCTTTGTTTTAAGATTAATAACATAAATATATAGAAGATAGATAAATAAATTAGAAAATTCAAAATAATCTTTGATCATGCAACGTCAAAGGAAGACCTAACATTCTAGACTACTAAATTAATGGTCATAAAAAATGCAACTTTTTTTTTTTTTATAAAGAAACATAAAAGATATATTTTGGCTTTCTCATAAAACAGACAAAAATACCAAAGTCAAATTTATTTTAGGTTATATACATGGTATAAACATTAAGTAGTTGATTTTATATCCTTCCTGAAATAAAGATGACAAAATCAGTAAATGAGTATTTTTCTCCACAATTAACAATATTAGCTGCTGGCTTATCCTCTTTAAAAAATCTGACATTTGTCAGATCAACTCGAATAAATTATTAACAGTTAGAATGTCAGTGACTAGCAAGAGATTTCAGGATAAATCCTCCCAGGAAAGTCTGCCACAATTCAGAATATGTTTCAGTGAGGCTGGATGGTCACATTTTTTACAAGTGAAATAATTTTTTGTATCATGTTCTAATGATAAACATTTTAGATGCTCACTTGAGAATCTGGCCAAGGCAGTTTGAGATTTTGAGTCACATTTAATTTCCAGAAGAGTTTTAGATGTTTCAGAGTACCATAGATGTGTTGGTGGAATTTGCAAGATTGAATGTAGTTTAGATTTTTCATTAGAGTAAAATTCATGATATGTAAGTGATGATGACATACACATTCATTAAGATTTCTGTCCTGTGTTTTGAAGCAAACTAATTGAATTTAACATAGGACTTAAGAGAGTCATGAGTGAAAGAAACGACATAGACCTTTGGATTCCATCTGACAGCCAAAGTTCAATTCACCTCAAAAATTGAGCCCACAGAGGAGATAAAACCAGTTTAGTTATCCTATGAAAATTAAAGTTCATCTCTCATCAGTACAAAGTACATTTTCAATGGAAATGTATTAGCCGACTTTCCTGCAAGGGAGAGATTACACTATTTTGCTCCTTTCACATGAGAACTCACATATTTAGAATTGTTCTTGAGGTAAAAGGTCCCAAATAAAGAAAAGTGGTAAATACCTCCATCTCATAATTGGTATAAAGGCAAAAAACCAGACTTTCCCTACCTCTTTCTTGTGACAAGCAATGGATGCAGTGAAACATGTTTGTTCCAACTTGCCAGTGGACACTTGAAAAGGTAGCTTATTTAGAGGGTAGCAAGAGGTTTTCTCTCAGTCCTAAATGTTGGCAAGGACAGGCATCACCTCAGCACATCTTGGAATGGACTGGAAGGATATCCAAAATCGTCCATCTCTTGTATTGGACTTCATTAATCTAAACAGTTTCAATAATCTGGTCTTAGAGTTATTTCAGTCAGAATCACAAACAGACATTACTTGTAATGCAATCAATAGTATTCTTTGTGATGTGTGGCAGATCATTCCATCAGTGTCATGTCCATGATATGCTTACCTTTACATGTAATGGTGTAATAGGACAGTTACAATTAATATGCTGTATCTAATCATTCCATATTTTTAAGACAGTTGATGACATTTTATTGTTGGTTCCAAAAAAGGTAATGTGCAATATCAATAGCAAATAATTCCTCTTAGCTAAGCCAAAAATAAGCTTAAATGATGCATATTTTCTTTTATAATATATATTGAAGGTGCATACACAAATTAAGAAAACAAGTTCTTTAAAATAAGTTTCTACTTTTTTTATCTATTATCCATGGTGTGAGTTTCATGTTGCAATATTTATAGTCCATTGAAACTGTAAATTATTCACACCTTGTTTTGGTATACATATGATGCATATTTTCATATTCTTTGAAATTTGAAGAACTGAAAATCTCAACTATTCTAGGAAAAGTTTATTATCTTTAGTTTAAGATTATCTTAAATTCATTGGATTAAAAAATAATATACTATTTCTAAACATTTCCAAATGAATATTAATTGCATTAAAGAAATTAAAAAGTGTAAAAAAAATTAATTTAAAAGTGTAAAACCATATGATCATGGGATAACAATTTCTCAAATGAGGCTGTCTGAATTTCTGTTTAATTGTTGAAATTTCAAACAGAATGAATTTTCTGGACTAAAAAGAAAGCATATTATACAATATTGACCACATTTACAATTACTCTTCTAAAAATTTGCTGCTTAATATTTCAGTGCTTTTGCAGTAGAAAATATTTATAAATTAATTTTCAGAACAAAAAGCACAGCAACACGGGAAAATAGTAGAGTATGATTTTATATTCATTATGAGGTATTAATATGGTAACAAGTGCAATTCAAAATTTTAAGACATTTTATCTTCCTTTGTTGTAAAAAATAAGAATAATGAGGAATCCCAACAGATATTACAGAAAATATATATATATATATACGTTACGGTGAAACACCGAAATTTGGAGAATGTTGACATTCATCAGTGTATGTTGATTCACTTAGTCGCTTGGTGTATGTCCAAAATATTTGCTGAATACCCTTATTTCTGACTTTTACCGGTGAATGTCAACATTCACCATCCACAAATGATGAATGTTGAACATGTCTAAGATATATATTTTTTTCTCTGTAATTCAGTCACGATAAATTTTACACCTCTTTTTCTTAGAGGTATAAGTAAGAACTTAAAACACACAGTACTTTCAAAATGAGAAAGGAAAACAATAGTAATAAAAAACTTACTAAATTATGTGAATCAAATCATATTTATTGCAACTTAAATTATTATGACACTTTGAATTGCACAAGAGGCCCTTGCTTTTACAACATCATTTATTTGTGGTACACTTCCTTTTGCAATGACAGCGTGTATAGCCTTGTTCACCACCTCTCAAATTAGCTGCAGCTGCTTCTCTCAGCGAAATTTCTTGAAAAAAATCTTGTCTATGGAAAGGAGCTTTTCTTTACAAGTTTCGAACTGATTACATGTGTAAAGCTGCTTGAGGGTATCATTTTCATTCGCAAGTTTATAGAAGTCGGAGTCTTCTATTTCATCAACAACCACAAACACATTTCGGTTATCTATACGACCACGGTCGACATCTGGGACTTGTATTCGTACAGTATCACCAATTTTAGCTAGAGGAAATAGATTTTGTGAGGTTTGCAACTTTTTTGTTGCTTGCAGTAGAAGATTCTCTTTCGCGGCCACTCTTTTTATAGAAATTAACTTGTGTTTTTCATTTAGAACTTGATGTGAAGATGTAGTAGATTACAAGTCCTCTTCAGTATTTTTCTTTGGAATTTGGTTTTCGGTTTGACTACTGCTCAAATTTTTTTCAGAAGTATTAAAAGTTTCTTCAAGCTGTTCTTCAATTTCAAAAGTATGGGTGATTTCTTCAAGTTGTTCCTCTCAGTTTCGCTACTTACAATTTGTTTGCTAGGCAAAAAAGATGATGCTATGTTTCTTTTTGCCTTAATGCCAAACATGACTTCATAAGGACTTTGGCGTATTCCTTCATGGTATGTTATGTTTTTGGCAAAATGAAAAAAAGGTAAATCATAACTTATTTGTATTGTTATTGTTTATCCATGCAGTTAGCATATTCTGTATATCCTGATTGGCCCTTTTAACTGAGCTTTGTGTTTGACTGTGACGAGGCTTTCCATGAACTATCTTAACATCTTCCTACATAGCGCATATTTCGGATATGACTTGATTATTGAATTCTCTACCATTTTCTGATTGCAATATTACTGGAGCACCAAATGTTAAAAATATTGGAAGAACATGATACGCTATGTCTTCAACCCTCTTAGTTTTCAAAGGTCGTAGCTGGACAAACTTAGTTAAATATGTGTGATCTTGATACACCATTTTGATCTTATATTCACCATCTGAGTTTGACTGCAGATCTATCAGATCAACTTGACATCATGAGTTTAAGGCCTTTCTCAGGTGCACTGTGTTTCATTTAACACCATTTGCATAGATTTAAATACAACAATACAAAACTTTATATGTATTATTTTTGTATTTATTTTGCAACTCTTTAAGCATATGTGTTCTTCCTCCATCGCCTATCCTGGTGTGAGTTTCATATATTGAACTGAATAATTCCTCACTGGTAACATAATACTGTATATTCGTTTCTCAGGTTTTAATGGTACAATTAACTTCATCATTAATTTTTGAAACACCAAAATGTTTTAATCATCTGTAATCCAAAGGTGTGTTGCACTTAGTTTTAGCTGAAACCACTTCAGAAAGTATTTTAGAATACTTTTCTCGAGAAAAATAAAAACAATTGTCTTCTCTTTTACCCGCAATTGATACATTTAACTTTTCAAGAAAACGATCATGATTCACTGCAGTATCCATTCAAAATAAATCAGGTAATCAGAAAAAAATTAAGAAAACTTTACTCTCAACACCGAACCTTGCATATGCATAAAACTAACAAAGCTGACTGACACCACCAGCACAAAAAATTTGGCTGGAAACAGCCAGTCACCAGGATTTGAAGGAGACTCCACCAAAACAAAGGATTTGGTGGATTTGGCAAGAAACAGCCAGTTGGCTCTTCACTTTTCGACCTACATCAGAGCATATCTGTGATTGTCAACATACACCGGTGAGGGTCCGAATGTACAAGAATGTAATGAAATATTTGATTTTTCACTGACATATTTGGGGTTTGTTGACATTCACCGTTAAATGTCGACATTCTCTGATTTCAGTCTTTCACTGTAACACATACTTTTTTTTTTTATATCATTCTGAGAGATTTTATAAAATTTAACTGTCAATTTGAATTAAATAAATCCTTTTTTTTAAAAACATTTGATTTCTATAATTTTTTGATGTTAACCATTTTTATGCTTTTATAGAATTTGATGACATGGAAGTTATTATCGAAGTAATTATTTGACTTTTATGGTGTGATGAGGCACCATGTAATATTTGCTAGTATCATGATTAATGAAAATTAAACATAAAATATGAATTTTAAAATAGATATTATTACAAATTAAACAAATATTACTATTTCTTGAATTTCAGATATTAAATCAGTTAATGGATTAGTTTTAGTAATGACAGTAATCAATCCTAAAAAAATAAATAGTTCATATATTGAGAAGTTTATAATTTAGGATAAGAACTACTAGCAAAGATTGTTTAACCTTTTATCTGTCAAATTATTTTGATGATTTGGGTTTACAAATTGTCACTTTGAACAAAACTTTGGAACTTCTAACATCTAACCTTCGAAATCTTCAGTAAAGTGCTGCTATCTATTGAATTGAAAGCTCATTAACTTTTCCCGAGATACAGTTGGGTTTCACAAAGAGATGAAGCCGAAATAAACGTTTCCTGATATATATTCAGGTATAACAATACGATGCAGCTGAAAAAAGTACTCCGAGTAATACTCGGACACGACATTTTTTAACACCAGTGCTGTATGCCCGAGATTATCTCGACCATGACAGTTAAAAAGTTAAAGAATAACAATTAAAAATTTACAATTTTGTTAATGTAAACACTTATGATACTGGATTGTTTAGAAATTACAATACTTTAAACTTTTCTGAAAACACTTCATATTTGGAAGTTTGTCCGTAAAGTCAAACACTAAGAAATTTTAATAAATAATCTTTTGTAGTTTTTGATAATTTTACAATAATTCTTGCAGCCTGCTACTCATATTAGAATTTCATTATAATAATATCTATATTTGTGATATATAAATTTACTTTTATAATATATTACTGTATATAAATAAAAGTGAAATGATACAGATACAAATAATAGCTACCTAAAATTAATAGTTTGCAATGCTCTTTTAGCAACAGTTCTAGCTTTGTTTATTTCAGCATGATTTAAATGATAAACCATAAAAAGTATCCAAGCTCTGGAACTATTGGGAAAAGTTGTGACTAAAGCTTCTGCTTGATCCAGAGTTTCAAGTTCCATGTACTTGGCACTTTCTGGATCAAATTCTTTAATCTGAAATAAGTAAATCACAAACATATGTATCTAATAAAAATTAAGGGGGGAATATTTGATTTAATAAACTTTTTAATCAATGACAAATTATAAGTTAACATAATTTATGTTATACCATCTATATTTATGCTAATCATATGTTATATCGTCTAGCAAAGATATAACATATGATAAAAAAGATAGTGATTACAAACTTCATAAATTTCAATAATTCTTAAAATTTGAGTCACTAGAACAAATCTAAATTCATTATTTAATTTTAAATCATTAAAAAAAAGTAAAATCAGCAGTATATTAAAACCAAACTTATGACTGAATAAATTAGGGCATTGTTTTTTCATAATCTATTGACTTTTGACAACACATTGTAGCTTATAGGTGACACATCAGCATCTCTAGGAATAGATAATATTTCTTTATAGAACTTATTGCAGAGATGTCTAAGCCCCAAGTCATATAAATAGTTCTAACTTGGGGATAATCTTGGCATTATTTTAATAACAGAAGCTGTGAAAATCAAGTAGATGATGACAAACTATTTAGAATGCTATAATATTTATTTTTAATTTTTCATGTTGCATTCCCAAATAATTTTGTTTACACTTTATATTGGTTCATCCATACATATATATAAAGATATTACATCTTATGCTTGGAAGAAACAGTGTAGTCCTTACTCCTTAGTAAATTAAAAATTATCAATAATTATTTTACAAAGTTTAAATTAAAAAAATATTGCAATTTTACACATTTCTTCAAAAACAAATTGAAAGAGAAATACTTAATTTATTACTCCTGGTGGGTGACAACTGTCTGGCTGAACATTTGCATCTTAAATTCACCCAACTGTCCGCTCTGCAACTTGTCAGAACCCATGAATAGGACCCATCTGCACTATTTTGCTGCACTGCATGGCAGCCAAAATCATCACTTTATTGGCAAGCCAGAGAACCTTTGGGACAATGACTCAAGTCATCTCGATTACGTTTATATACTGCATTCACCTGTCCTGCTTTTGTCTCATGTATATTTTGTTTTTCCATGTATTTTTGTGTAATTCCTTGTATTCGCCCTGCCATTGAAAATAAAAACCTGGTTTTTTACATCATTTTGCAATTGATTCCGTTGGCTGTAAAAATCAAACAGTACCAAAATGAATTAAAACATCAAAGCTTCAAATTCGTTTTCTATATTATTTTCCTTATTTGTTTTATAAGGCATAAGTCCAAGAAATATCGGTTATAATTCTAAGAAAAATAAATTGATAGTCAGAAAATATAGCTTAGAATACCGATTTATTTTTAAGCGGTACTAAGTATCATAAAAGGAATGAAAATGCAATAAACAGAACAAGCTATGAGTATTGTAAAAGGAACGAGAATTAAAAAATTCTATGAATGATTGTATCATAATAAAGACGGGATGCAAACCATTTTCCCTAAAATAATGTAATAAATCCATGATTCATTAAAAATGAATTATAAGACTGTACCTTTGAATTCCACTCCGACATTCTGAAGGAAACGCACATGTAGACCACAATTGTTTATTTGTTTACCAAACCAAGTAGCGATGGGAAGAAATACCTGTAACCAGTATTTTGTAATCAGTATTTGAATGTAACAATTTCTAATCAGAACTTTTTTCCAAATACTCGGTACTTCTATTAACAAAGTTTTCACTAGTTATCTATCGTCCTCAAAGAGTTGTAGGTACAATGTACTGGAATAGTAGTACTTGGTTAAAAGTAATCAGTAAGACTTTCAAGAACAGAATAGCTAAAAACAGAGGACGTGCACACGTACCTGATTCAAAGTAATCGGTGTTGTTACAATATTTTTTTTTAACTGTGGGCGCTTGGGTGACGAACCATATGATACAAGGGCAGAAACTGATACTCATTTGTCGTTACCCAGCGGGTACCTGGAAACCAAGTAATGGAGGCAAGTAGCGTTGCTTGCGCCATACCACCACAAACTCGTTTATAGGATGGACCACATTCATACATCATCACAAAAGAAAGGACAGAGAAATATAGAGAGAACAGAGAAAGAAAATAACATCCATGCACGAACCGGAATTCGAACCCGAGACCCACAGCTCAGGAATCAGGAACGCTAACCTCTTACACCCGTATTCCCGAGTAACCTTGACCAGGAGGTTAACCGTAAGTTCAAACACCACAAGGTAGCAACCTGAACCGAAGAATTAGAAAGTGGTATTCACCGTTAACCTGATAGTCGTTGAACAACTGGTTGTTCAACCCATGAGTCAAATGTGATCGCTCATTGGTCAAATTAGTCTTGTGATTAAATACTAACGAAAATGTCATGCAGAATAGTACCAAATTACTTTCGTAATTGGTAAACATGACGAAATCATCTCAATTTCGAAATTTTTTTCGGTTAATATTATAGAAATGATTACAGAGTTAGAAAATTTATTACTCATTTTTTACTCTATTATTTATTTTAAATCTCTTAATACAAATATAATTCTGAATAGAAATATTTTATAAGTGCACAAACTTTGATATACTTTACTATTATTCTCAACAAGAACTAATTTTACCAATACAATTAAACTTTAGATATATATTTCTATTAAAATAATTTCTATGTGTTCCTTTACTATATTTTTATACCATTAAATTTTTTTACAGGAAATAAATTTGCATACCAAATACTTAGTATTAATCTTTTGCTTAAATATAAACATTAAAATACAGTACCCTTTAAAACAACATGTAGGAATTATTTCAAATACGGTCTGATATGTAACTTAAGAATAGTTTGTAATGCAATAAATCAAATTCAATAAACACTATTTTTTCTGCAAAATTATGAAGAAATCAAAATTTGCATATATTATAAACATATAAAATTCAATTAAAACTATATCTTTCAAAATAGAACAGGTAGTCAAACCTATATTTTAAAAGGCAAAACTTGTAATTTAAATTAATCTTTGCTCCATTTTTTATGAATAGCAAAACCAAATACCTTACTTCACAGAATCACTTTAAAAATGTATAACAGCAACTCAAGCAAAATAAGGCATTTAATTAAATAAGAAGTTATCTAATAAAACTCTTGAAATATTCACTATTGCATTTATCACATATTGCAACCAGAATTGCCAAAATAAACAAATTATATATTTATTTATTTTTAATTATGTTGAATTATATTGCCAAAATAAACAAAGCTATTGCATTTTTACAATCAGATTATGTTAAAATTTTAGTGATAGCATTGTCTTCTATTGTTAAGATGTTTGTTTCGCATGATCACTTATCGCATATATAAAATGGACATGCGCAGTCAGGTTTAACCTTTCTTAATAGGAAGGTACGTTTTTTGAACGTAGAGCCAGATTTTCGCCTCGGTTACTCTCTCCTGAAGTTGATGGTGAATACTGTTTCAGCTTTGACCAGGGATTTCGCTCGTACCTAGCAGTCGAGGTTGACGGTGAATACGGCCGTTAGCCATCGGTCGGCTGTGGTTAGCTTATACGGTCTAGTTTTGATTTGAGGAGTGTAGCCTACTCGGCCATGTGCCTCTTTTGGAATAACCTGGAATCAAGCCTAATATTTTTTCATAATATTTGATTTTTTTCCAAGTGAAGTCACCATTGCCGCCTAGTTGCCTGCCCTACGAGCTGTTCCTCTAACCAAGAATCTTTCTGTTGTGCATAACAAAATTTTTACATCAATCTTGTAATTTGCAAGATAAGTTACATAAGTCATTTACATTGTTATTACATATTAAATTATTTGTTACAACTTTCTTCCATATACAATTGTAAAATTTCTTGGCTAGTTTCAATCTTTCAATTACAAAAATAAGTTTTATTGGTTACTATACAATTCATAGTAAAAATTATTTACATAAATGGGTTTGCAACCCCAGTTGGGAATAATTCACATGATGCTGCTAGACAGAAAATATTTATATATTATTTACTCATCCATATAAAGAATTAGTAAAGAAAATTTTATAAATAATTTATTTATAATTTTAGTTGTTATTTATTATTTTTCATAATGGTTGATAAATGTTTATTTTGAAATACACATTTAGGGCCGTATTCACCGTCAACTTCGATCACTAGGTACGAGCGAAATCCCAGGTCAAAGCTGAAACAGTATTCACCATCAACTTCAGGAGAGAGTAACCGAGGCGAAAAGCTGGCTTTACGTTCAAGAAACGTACCTTCCTATTAAGAAAGGTTAAACCTAACTGCGCATGTCCATTTTATATATGCCATAAGTGATCATGTGCATTTCTTTTAAACTCTTGTGTACTTTTTAATGTTTACTATTTGCTAAACAAATTTCAAATGTGTCGTAATTTAACGATAATTATTTTATTCACTAATTTATATTATAATCAGCAGTGCTTTAGAAGAGCCAGTGACAAAGGGAGTACAACTAGAAGTAACAATGTCATCGATATATCGATACAGAAGGATAAATTTTGAATGGGAAAGGGAAATATAAGTTGGTTTAAATGGAAAATAGAAGAGGGATGCTCGGGAATGAGATGATTTCTTTGGGTTGGAGAGGGAGATATAATGAATTTCTATTGCGAAATAAAATAAGTATGTGCATTTGTTTCGTTTAGGTTAATAAAATAAATGAATTGAGAAAATAAATTTAATTGAGGCACATTTATTCAATGATTATCATTCTTTTTCACATATATCACATTTTTTTTAAATATAAGAAAAGCCTGATATTCTTGTAATGTATTTAGCAATTTTTATTGACTCTTATTTTATTATTATTTCTTTTAAAAATTTGATTTTTTATTAAAATATATAACATAGTTATTTGAGCTTTAAATTAGGTCAGGTTTCTTAAATTAAAAAATGTTTAAACTAAATCTGTTTATATACTTCCATTGTTTTTTTATTATTATGTATATTTTTTTATAATGATTTCATACAAATATGTTTATTTTTATTCTATTATATTTTAATTTCACTAAATTTTATTATAAATATTTAAAATTTAATCTTTTAGAAAAAATTATTTTTTTTTATATTTTTTACCATACCATTAATTTATATTCATATATATAATGAGAATGTTTATTTAAACCTATTAAAGATAGTTTATTCATTTTAATTTTGAGTTTCGAAATAAAAAAATGCCTTAATTAATTCAATTTTTATTGTTATTTATACCATTATGTGTTACCGTCATGATTATTTTTTAAATTATGAATTAATGTAAATAAAATATATGTATTTCTGTTTCTCCATTTTGTATTAAGCATTACATTACTCAGTATTTTAGATTTAAACATTATAACATTTAGATTGTTGGTAAAACTGTTTTATATTTTTTAATATTTAATGAATTTTTATGCAACTATAAGTTTTTCTAGTATAAACTGATTATATTTGTTTAAACATTATTAAAATAGATTTAATTGCAAAGCAACTTTATCTATCCATAAATTGGTTAAGATTCAGGAAAGTGAAACAAGATATGTGAGTTAATGCAATCTTTATTTTAGGAGTCTGGTGTACTTACTACATAAAAATATAAACAAAAAAATTTCTAATGTAAGAAAAATTACTATCTATTATATATCAACAAATTTTACTATGATTGTCTTGTGAATGCTTATAGAAATTTATAAGAATGTTAATTTATGTTGATCTTTTTTTTTTTAATTAATTGCGGTATTTTTCTAAGCAAACTTAAAAAAAAAAATCTTTGTAATTTATTAACTTCCTCTTTACATTTCTTCACAAACTACTTACCACTTAATTAAAAGAATTCATTCACATAATTGGAAAATTTTACTAAATTCAAATAAAAAATTAAGCTGATTAGGTTAAAAAATATAAATTATACAATCTCATCTAATTTTACATTTTAATTAAAATTGGAAATCTTTGAAAATTACAATGGAGTAATTTGAAAATTTACTTAGAACAGATATAAATTCTAAAAACAAAAGGCTATGATTTTTTATATTGAATGAAATATGTTTAAAAAAATAGTTCAATATTTTTCACACAAAAAAAAAAAAAAAAAAAAAAAAAACAAATAGCTTGTAGAGGAATTAACTTAAGTTTCTTGGTCTCATATTAAAAATTAAAGCATAACAGGAAAAAACAAAAAATTTCAATCAAGGAAATGTTGCATAAATAATAATTGTTATTTTTAGATTATAACATAAGTCTTTTTTTATGAATGTTTAAGAGAATGATTATTTAAAAATGATAATGATTTAAATTAACATTAATTATATTAATTGATTTTATGGAATAATATAAAACATTATAGATTTCATTATTTAGTTTTAATTAATTATTAATTTAGTTTTTACTCAGTTTATTTATATAAAATTTAAAAGAAACTTTGTTATTATTTTTTAATCCGATAGATGAGAGAACAAAATAAATTGTCACAAGTACAAAATGTAATCGGTAAAATACTTGTTACTTGAAAATTAACTGTACTCAGTACGTACCAAGTATAAAGGAGACTGAGTTGCTTATGTCAACTTCAATAATTTTATGATAGTTATATTTTGAAATATTTCAGATGATTAACATTTGCCCTAAATTGTTAAAAGTACCCGAAATTTATGAAACAAAACAATTTCTCGTAGATTTTTTTAATATAACCCTATTTTTTCTGCAACTATTTTAAATTTTTAATTTTTTTAGATTCAGAGACTTAATATGCACAGTTGTGTTCGAAAACAGCTAGCTGAGTATGTAAGGTCGCTTATTAACAAAGTACTCGTTATAAGTCTGTAAATGGAATACAATAGGAGGGAAATCAGTTTTTCTATTTTTACAGAAGCAATTTCAATGATCATAAGTTTAAAAAGTAACATTTCATTGATATCTAATTTCGTACTCTGAATTATTATGTTTCATCTCGAACAGTGTAACAAATTTCAATGACACGAAAAAAAACCAGCATCATACCAGTTTTAAGTTTACATAATTTTTTTTTATCTTCTATTTCATTTTAAATATTTTTTCCATTGGTTCAAGTTGTAGGGAGGAGGTGTCCAGCGGATTGCCTTTGACCTCTTTCTGACTATAAAATTATTTGCCCCTAATGCTTACAGTTATAATAATTGAGATAATTAAATAAAATAAACCTGTGTAATAGTAAATTTGAGTACTCTTAGATATGTGATCTGCAGGGTGAACATACCATTAGTAAATGCAATAAAACCATAGTAATTTTTCAGGAATAAAGGGAGTACATGGGGAAGTGTTATGTAAATGAAAAAACAAGAAAATTTTACAAATGCAAAAAAGAAACTTTACAAAAAATAATTAAACAAAATATATTTATAATTAGAAAGTAAAAGCTAGTGCCAGTAGCCATTGTTATGATTCTGTGGTTGGATTCATTCGCTTAACAAACCTAGGTCAATGACAGTTAATAACGTCCTACGGGTTATTATTTACTATGGCTTGAATTTCCGAGTTGTATAAACTGTAAGTTTGTTGTAAAATCGGATCGCAAGGTGTCTGATGTTGCCCATTAAGGAAATCAAACCCAGGTTTTTCCTAATGAAATTATTCCTAAAGTAGGGATCTTTTTTAGAAATTATTCAGAGAATTTTATTTTACTGTCTTTCTAAGATGGCAATGTTTGATATGCATGCACCCCCCCCCCCTAAATCGGTGCAGCATATGTTATGGTTCGCCTTTGATAAGCTTTATAAATAAAAAGTTTGTTTCCCATTGACAATTTAGAATTGCTGGCTAAGAGTGGATACAATTTTCTATTGGCACTATAGTAAATTTTTTTTCATTTTATTCATACCTCCATGTTAGCCTTTTATCAATTTTGAGAGATACATAAATATGTTCGGTACTGTGAGTCTGGTTAGAAATCCAAAATGACGCTCATTACAAAATCTTCATTTGGAACATTTGATTTACGCAGTACTCAACTTTGAGAGATTGATATTGTTGGTCCATTACACCTATTTGCTGATTATATTTACCTAATAACAATGATTGACAGAGTTTTGATATTGCCTGAAGCTATTTTCAAAGCAAATGTGAAAGCCGAATCCATTTGTCTAGCAATTTATCATTCTTAGATAACTCTATTCGGATGATCAGAGGTAATAGTTACTGATAAATACTTGCAGATGCAATCATATTTATGCCGCGAATTTGCTAAAATGCTTGGTATAAACGAAATTCTCGCAACAGCGTATCATCCAATTGAGAATGGGGTTAGGGAAAGACAGTATCACCATCTAAATCATCTTTATAAATGGTTTTAAATAGTGATGTGCTCTGGAGTAGTAAGTGATTGGAAACATTTATTCTAGTAGTCTTGAGAATCCACATAACTGTGAAGCAAGATGTGAAAGCATATTGTGCCTAGTTGGTTATGGTATAGCTCTCCAACTTCACAAATGAGTAGAATTTAGAATGGACCCGAACTATTAAACATCGTTGATGATAGAGCTTACCTGTTATTGAATGATGGATCTCCCACTCATTCCTCATATAGCTGTACTACCAGTGAAACTTTAGATGAAACTATTGTTAGTCCTAATATATATACTAATTGCAAATAGACGGTGTTGGAAAACATTTGCCCATACTGATCGAATGCAATTCAATTTTGAGAATGAGAGATACCAAAAGAAACTATTAGAATTTAAAAAAAGTTGACTAGAAACATTATAGCACAATTATTTCAGAATCAACTAGAAAAACGAAATTCCCTGATTATTTGAACAAGCATTGTGATTGCCTTAGAGAAATAATTTTAATCCAAGAGGTAGTATTAAAATTACTATCCTAAATACTCTGAAAGCTTAGCATTAGTAAAGTCACTTTTTGAAAAAAAAAAAGATACACATTATCTAGGGAACATCTCGAAACTAACAGCACAGCTGTAAGAACGGAACTTAACAGAGTTAATACCGAGATCAAGGACATCTAGGCTTGCCAAAGAAGAAAGAGATGGATTGACATCTGTGAAGGGATTGATGTGAAAAAACCTGACACAAAATTATTGAAACTGGCTAAAGTTTTTAATAGAGAACAACCTTAATGGAGAAATAAAATTGTGTTTTTATTGACAACTCAGTTATACTGCCTATCAATGACAAAGGAATCTGCTAATGCACTTGGAAAACTTTACAGTCGAGAGAGTGAGCTCAATTTTGTAAGTGAAGAAGGGAAGGTGGCGGTTAAAGCTAGAAAATTATCTCACCGTTGTCATAATATCAAATCGAATAATCCGTTGTTCAGTGAGTCATTCAATATGGAAGAACTTGAGACAGTCCTGATGCAACTTCATCCAAAGAAAGTTCTTGGTTCTGATGGAATACAAAGACTGATGATTACAAATATTGGATCCTATGGCCATTAGAAATCATTTGATATATTTAATTCGTGGAACAATGGTAGACTGCGAAGAAGCTGGTAAAGAGCCACTGTTATACCTGTATAGAAAGTAAATAAACTTGCTGAATTATCTGACAGCTACAGACCTGTAGCATTAACAAATTTTATTTGTAAAACACTTGAAAAACTTGTGCTAAATCGTCTAATGTTTCACCTTGAAACTAACAATCTACTGTCAGTAGAGAAATATGGTTTTAGAGAAGGACATTGTACGTAAGATCAAATATTATATTTCGTTTCAGCATATGAGAGATTTTCAAAATAAATTACTAACCAACTATACCATTGCAGCTCTTCTTGACTTGACCAAAGCATTTGACAAAGTATGGAAGAATAGACTGATCAATAAGTTATGTGAAAAATTTTCTATTAATGGATAGTCCTTTCATGGATCTGTGACTTTCTTCGAAATCGAGTATTTAAAGTTAAATATAATGAAACTTTTTCAGCTAGTTTCCTTTCAAAGCAAGGAATACCGCAGGGATCTGTTTTATGTTCTATACTCTTTAGCTTATATATTTCTGGTATATAATCAGTGATTACTAAGGATTATGTGATTGGTCTATTTGCTGATGACGTAGTTCTATGGAATAGTGGGTCTTATATTAATATAGCAGAGTCCAGAATAAATATATCACTACAAAATATTGAGAACTTTGCCGTGGATCACAAACTTTGTTTCAATCCTCATAAATCTATAACCGGATTCTTTGCAATCAACAAACACTTGTATAACTATAAACCTAGTATCTTCCTCAATGGACATCCCTTTGCAGTGTGAGAGAAATATCAAATATCTCGTTTTCGTGCTTGTCTATGAAATTACATGTAACAAGAACATCGTCTCGCTAGTAAACAAGGCCAGAAAGAGACTTATTTTCTTGAAATTTATCTCTGAATGTGATTGGGGGGCTGACGCCAGGACATTGAGGACATTTTACATTACATTAATCAGACCCATTCTTGAATACGGGTATTAGACATATCAAGTGACCTCAGAGACAAATCTCCAAAAGCCGGAGAGAGTGAAATTGTGTGCAGTACGCTTAATTACTGAATTTCGTAAAAGTACGCCTACTAATAGTGTCCTTTATGAGGCTGATTTGAAGTCTCTACGGCTTAGATATATACCAAATCTTACAAAATATTTCATCAAGCTCTTGAGTTATAGAAATCAAAACCATTTGTCTGTGGATAGCAAACTAGCTAAAGACTAAAAAGAAATAGTTTCCTTAGTCAAGCCGAATAACTTGGTCTGTTGAATTTAATTCACTAAAGCCTGTTGCATCTTCCATAGTTTCTTTGTCGGGAGTATATTTTCATTCTGAATTATTCACTCATACCAATAAATCTTCCCATCACCCAGAATACTTGAGACAGACTGCTCTTGAAGTAATTGACAGTATCCCTGCTGAGGCAGCCCAGATTTATACAGACGGTAGTAAGAGGTATGGTTGGACTGGGAGTGGGACTGTTATCAGATTAGGAAGGGAAGTAATTCTTTTTAAACGCAGGAATTCTGATAACTGCTCAGTTTTTGCCTTTGAACTGATCACCATTGACATAGTTCTGGACTTCTTTTTTAGACGACATTTATCGGGCAAGATCTGGATAGTTTCGGACAGCCAAAGCGCCATTAAGTATCTAAACATTTGGAGACTGATAATAGAACAGAAAGGGATTGGAACTATTAAGAAGTTCGGGACTCTCTTCTCATCTTCTAGTCTACATCTTCAATGGATATCATCACATGTCGTTTAAAACGCAATGAAATGGAGATGGACTATTAAAAGAGGTAACTGCTGTGCCACTTACTGAGGAGGCTACATTAACCTATCTTGAGCAGTACTCATTAAGCATGGCCTCAATAAACATCTTTTAGAGGCATCCACCAGAACTTCCAAGGTATATAAATAATGGTCCTGGCACATGGATTGGCTTCGTCGGTGACAGGAGAGACGAAACTGCTTTGGCTCGCCTGTGCACTGGTACGAAATTTGTTTATGTGATTAAAAAATTACATACATTTAATGGTTTATTTTTAAATGCCACACCTAAAAATGAGAAAAGCTGCTATCAAGTTGCTGGATAAAATTAAATGGGGCATTTTAATAAAATTCAAATACGAACATAGACAAATATATATATGAGTCTACTTACCTTGCACCTACTTTGTTATGTATCTCCTATTTCTCATTTTAATTTGTAACACAAACACCCCATTTGTAAATTTTCATATCATTCACCAAACAGTTTTTTCAGTTTACCTAATTTTACTTAGTATAATATTGTTGTTTTCTTACCCCATAATTTTTCTACATACTTGTTTATATTTTCCTTATTATTTGTAATGTATTGTTAACCTAAATTAAACTGTCCATTGTAATGGTCGTGTTTGAAAAATCGAGGTCGTAAGAAGGGAGTCCTCATTGCAGGGGTTTTTCTATTTTTTTCACCAGCGGCTCCCATCATTCTGGTATAGCTCTTTTGAGCTGGATACAGGGAAGCTCGCTGGTGTAAACGTAAACAAATATATAATGTAAGCAATCTACAATTACTATTTGTCACTTGACAAGAGGTAAATTTTGAAATGCCTTCTAGTGATGAATTGATTACATCGAGGTATACCGCCAATATTGGCAATTGATTGGTTTTATTGATGGTATTGAGAGACAGCAAAAAAATCACCAAGTTTTTATTCTTTTGGCAATTTTTTGCCCTTGGCGAATTGTTATTATAGTATTCCTTTGAGCCAATTTTGTTGATTAATTGACTTGTACTCAGAAATGTTTGTGTGGCATTTTAATAATATTTTTGAAGAATGCTACCTTTACAATGTTTTAATACCGATTTTTACCCGTTATATTATATATTGAATTTTTAAAGGCAGGTTCTTAGAATTTCTGTTGTTATTCAATTAAAATTGTTGTTGCCGTAATTTATCTTCTTTAAACATATTGTAGTGACTCTGATGAAGTTTTATTTTGTGTGTGTCTGCTGTTATTTTTTAATTTTTTTTATTTTCACCTTGTAAATTTTTTCTGTATAGCAATGATCTTGCAATACTCGTATATGTAACTATAAATTTCATTTTTTTATATAGCTAAAATATTATTGTTAACAAATATCGTATGCGTTAGGATTGATCAGCATACACTATAATGATTGTTAGAAACATCTTGCATTCACTTCAATGCCTAAAACACAAAAAGAAATCTGTATTCCCTTTTTCTGCACTACTCATGATGTAGATGACCATTTACATCTTTTTCAAATATCCATTGCTATAGCCATTTAATTTTAACAGCAATGTCAAAAACAGATTTATTGGGATAAAAGCAGAGTTTTGGTATTTTTAATCAAAATCCAGCGGGGAAATCTTTTGTTTGGTTTGTTTGCTACTAAATTGGCGCCTTCTCACATCAATGGAAGGACTTTGCAAACACAATATATTTTATGTGCACTGATCAAGTTTTTGAATACAATGGATGGATGATTGATCAGATAAGTTATAGAACTTCATTCTTGCTCAACAGAACGATGTCTTTCCAAAAACAGGCCACGATGTCCTGGAAGCGAAATAAACAAAATTAAATTTTTCTATTCTCGACTGTTCTTATACTAGAAGATATAAAAAGACTTCTGAGAATTTATGGAAATTACACTCAAACGGCACTCAAAAGAAATTTTTTTTCAGATTTTGAAGTCTGGCATTGTAATGGGTGATAATAAGCAGGCTTCATGGTAAAATTCAGCCATAAGGATGATCAGTGTAATCATACTGTAATTTGATTAAATTTTAAATAAAGCTTATATAGTAGGAGGCTCTTTTTAATTGAACCTTTTTCATTATTAAGGAAAATTTTAGATTTAATCACACACACACACACACACACACACACACACACACACACACACACACACACACACACACACACACACACACACACACACACACACACGCGCACACGCACACACACACACACACACACACACACGCGCGCGCGCGCGCGCGCTCAAACGCAAACACGCGCGCGCTCAAACGCACACACGCGCGCGCTCAAACGCACACACGCGCGCGCTCAAACGCACACACGCGCGCGCTCAAACGCACACACGCGCGCGCTCAAACGCACACACACGCGCACACACAGACAATCATGTGGTACAATATAATGGGTTAAGTTTCAAACATCTAAAGGTTCCTCTTAAAATTTTTTTAAAATTATTATCTGAAGTTTAAAGATTTTCAAAAGATGAATATGCATTCCAAGAAAGGAAAAATGGCACTCCTGCTTCTACATCCAGCATTTTACAATAAAAGTCTTCAAACAAATTCAAACGCTTCACAGTTTTGAATTATGTTCGTTTGACAAAATCGCTTTCTGAGTTCTTTTTCTCTTCAAATTTTCACATTAAATCAAAGGAGGATGCAAATTCAACATGCATAGTTTATCTCAATATAAAGGTCTTCGGATAAATATTGAATACATTAGTTTTTGAAGTTTATAATATGAACTCTTATCCATTTAATTTTTTTATTTACTTGCTTTAATTTTCCACCTCTGAGTATATTCAATATCACTAAACGTAACCAACTGCTTTCAAAGTTGAACTACGCTTTAATGATAAGATCGTTATTAATTTTGCCACTTTTTCCTTTGAAATTTCAACTATAATATATGGATAATAGACCTTATCAATTGGAATTATTAGAACACAGTTAGATCATAAATGTGACATCTTTAGTTAGTAATTTATGATTGTTTAGGGAAATATTAATATAGGATTTTTGTTGGATGAAACTAATAAAGATTACGTAACAGAATCAAATTTTGGCATATTTTTTCACCAAAAATTTTATCTTTAAATAAGACATACTTTGTTTTTATCTTTAGCACACTCTTAAAATATAAAAAGAAGTATTTTCGCAACTCAAATATTTTGAGTAAAAAGAACTTCAGACAATTCTAATGTAAACGTTAATGTTTTCGTGAACTATTAATGTATAAAATGTTTCAAGTTCTTTCTTTTTGTCATTAAAAGCTGAAATGGATTTGCAGATAAGATATTTTTCTTTTTTTACTTTTTGAAGTGAGATTTCTTCTTGCTTTACCGTCTCCGAAGCAACAAATGAACTGTAAAGCACGCAAGTCTATTCAAGTGAAGCTCCTTCTCATCATTACTATTTTCTAATGGTCTTCAAATCATTTTTGTCTGAACAGGACACTTGTTTCTTTCACAAAATTTAGCAATTTCCTTATTTACTTTTATAATAATTTTATCTATCTATTTGTCTGTGTTATATCTAATAATTACTTTTACTATTTAAAACTTACTTCCTTTAAGATATTTCGTCAAAATCCCAACTCAGAATACAAAAGATTTCAGCTTTTCGATTAAAAAAGATAGAAAATTTTATTTTTTATTTCATTTATATGTCACTAAAAATGGTATGAAAATTGTATTTCCCAAAAAATACTTTAAAAAAAAAAAAAAAAAAAAAAAACTATAAAGAAATTTTTACACTGATTTAGTTAAATATAAAATAATATTTTTTTTTCATTGATTTGCTTATTTTGGATGATTTATCATATTATTCAGAACTCTTTGCTTGTGGTTATTAAAAATTTTTCATCTGGAAAGCGTATTATGTGCCATATAAATGATAACTGAAGAAGTTGTGTTGCTTTTAAATAAAGAGAAGAACAAGCAACACGATACAATTTCATTAACTTTTTTAAAGTTAGCCCTAGTAATTATAAAATTATTGTATAGTGTTAAATTATTATGAAGGCATATAAGTTACAGTTAAGTTTTCTACCCTTAAAAAAACTAACGAAAATCATAAATTAAATTTTTGGAATATATTTGTTTTACGAAATCTTCTATAAACTAAATACGAAATCTATTGAGCATACCGAAAAGGTGATCGGCATTCTTTGAATGCAGTTAAAAAAGACCATGTGGAAAAAACAACAAAACAAGCATCAAGATTAGAAGCACGGGCAGGCGCACATGATTATAATTGGAAAAGTTCTTGCGGATTTTTTCAAATATGTCTAAAATTCGTGTCAATATTTTTGACATTTCTGATGGAGCTACTTATGCTAATTCACACAAATTAGATTGTAATAAAGGTGTAGTCACACGCTTAACGATTGAATTAAACTTAGAAGATCATCAATCGATTCGTCATTTATTTTTCCTTTTAATAATCGAGCAAAGAGAAATTTGCAAGTTATTTGAAATAGGAGAAGTCCAGTCCTTTGCTTCGAAAGTTCATACAAATTATAAATTTGGAGAAAATAGTTTCAATAATAATGCTTACTTCGAAGGAATTAAAACCATTTTGTCAAACTAATAGTTTATCAAAAAGCTCCAATTAGTAAAAAGTTAACATTCTTTTAGCAACCTGGAAATTCTTGAATACAAGAATTACAATTATTAAAAAGATTTTCGAAAAATATTGCATTGACTGTCGAACGCAAAAATTTCATGATCATTCCTTGAGATATATTTATGAAATAAATTAT
Source organism: Latrodectus elegans (assembly GCA_030067965.1). Lineage (NCBI taxonomy): Eukaryota > Metazoa > Arthropoda > Arachnida > Araneae > Theridiidae > Latrodectus > Latrodectus elegans. Next base: position 54,017,713 of record CM057813.1, read on the forward strand.
AAAAATTTTTAATCAAAGTGATTTGGACATAACACTCATATCGAGTAACGATTCTATGACTTCAACTAATTGGAATCAAAATTATAAATATTGTCGATAATTTAATTTTGTTAATAAAATGATTTCTTATATAAAGAGCAAACCATTAGTTTGAGAAGTCTTTTTCCATTAACACATTGACAATAGAATAAAAAAAAAAATGAAATGAAAAAAAAACAAAAAAAAAAAAAACACAACAAATTTTTCATTTTATGGTTAGCTTAAATCGGCAAAGACGATTTAATTTATTCTTTTTATTTTTATTTCATATTATATTTTGTATTTGCAATCTCGAGTCTGGGGTATTCAAGAGATAAAAAAAAATCTCATTCCTGAATTAATTCTAAAAAATATAATGCTTCCCATATGCTGGATTCAACCTTGGTAACTGATTAAAGTAGCACAGCTTTCATGCATTTTTAAAAGATAAAGATAAAAGAAACACTAAAAATTTATCCAGTTATTGCTTAGCTTGATCAAACCATCATTAACTGAATGATACAGAGCAAAAATTAAATGAATGTTGAATATTTATGATTCTTTATATTTTATGATTATTTTATTTACTTGTTCAGAAATTTGAAATTTTTATGTAAATTTATTTATTTTCTATTTAAGCTATTAAATGTAATTTTAATTAATATGATAATGTTTCTTTATAATTACATTACATAACTTCCACTCCTTTATTTTCTTTCTTATAGTATATTTCTTTAGTTTATGTTTAAAAATAATATTTTCAAAAAATAAAAATTAATTTTTAGTACGATTACTGTATTCTTATGTCATTAAGGTTAGCTTTATTTTTCCCTCGATCATTTTCTCGATTCCTACCTTCTGTGGATACTATCATTTAGAAAAAAAAAATTGGTGCCCATTTGTGTTACTGACCAATTTCCAATGTCTATATCATCTTCAACTTGGTGAGAAAATAATCACCAAATATTGCAAAAACCACGAGTCTTTAAGAAAAATGTAGCTCAATATTATCACGAAACATTTGATTTCCTTTCTATTGAGGATCATCAAAATCTTTTTTTGGAGATCTGTATTTTTGTCAGTCAACGATTGAAAGTAAAACTTTGATTTTAACTTTTTGTTTCGTTTGAATTGATCAAAGTGTATTGATCCCTGAATATCACCCCACATACACAATATTATCTTTTTAAGGCTCAACTGGATTAAAAGTGGAATTGGTTCAAAAACGATGTTGCCTTATATTTTCTTTTCTAATACACTTTTCATCTTTAGCAATCAACTGTTTCAAGAATAGTTCGATTTTTACCATGCAAACAAAGATTTTCATATGATGATTCGATCTTTCAAATTCTTCTCATTTTATCCATCTGACACTATCTTGAATATTTCTATACCTATCCTAGTTTCCAGACATAATCTAAAAGGATTTGTTAGCAGATTTAAGTTTTTCCATAATGTCTGTCACTGTAAAATTTTTTTGCTGTAATATCACCTTTATAATATAGCCTCGTCAATCAAATATGGTCGTTAAGAGCAGATTTACAAGAAGGTCAGAATCTTTTTTTGAAATTTTTTAGAAGTAACTTTAGCATGATCTGTCAGATATTGTATCTTCATCAAGAATATTTATTATTTTTCTAAATGCTGTTGTTATTCCTTATTTGAGGGAATTAGTAAGACAATGGTGTGCATGAGCTTTAACGGTAGCTATGGATAAAATATTGCATTTCAGTTAAAACTATTGGGATTAATCTTCATTTTAATTCATATGTTGGGTAAGTATGTATACGTAATGAAAAAAGAACCAAATGTGTGACAAATGAATAGTGTTACAAATTTATAAATAATTATTGTATTTGTCTTAAAATATCTCAGACAGAACGGAAATACTCACAGTTTGGGCAAAAATTGCAGTATTTTGACGTGTTATACGTTAAAAGCTGGATTTCTAATGATTTGATGACTTGGCGATGTTTTGGCGAGAAAACTTGGTGACATGGTGACAATTGGCGAGATTATTGGCGACATGGCGAGAAATAGATACTTCTGGAAACATCCATCACCTAAGCTCTAGGACTAATATTTAGCGAGATAGTCTAGGAGCTTCCAGAACCTGGCGAAACTGGTAGATTTCTCCGCCAAGTCAGGTATACATACCGCAGCCCGACATAGAAGTGAGGCAATTTTGTGAAGACAGTCAGTGAGTGAAGATGATTAGTCATGACTGCTAGTTTAGAGGAGCTGTTCTCTGCCTGAGGTATTTGATACCAGTGATTGGAAGCTGTTACTTATTGTATCTGACGAATTGCAGCTATATACTTGTGATTGTTACAGCTGGTATATCTAGTGGAATTTTTAAGAATAAAAGTCTTCTGTTCATTAAGTGGCTGTTTTATTCAACTCTCAATCGTCAGGAGCCCATAACGCGGTACAATAGCGTTTACATTCTGTAAATTATTCAAACAAGAAGTGACAGAATTTTGAAGTAAACACAATATTATTCTAAGTTATTGCAAAGCATTTGAAAATTTGAATCAAATTACCTCCAGTTTCTTATTTTTAGCAGTGACCTGTCTAACTCCTCCTTCTTAGTTTTATATATTAAATATAACTTAATCCTTTTTTAGAATTTTTATTGATTTCAAAGTTATTCTCTGTAATACTTAGTTTACAGATATAATCGCTGTAATACCTAGTCTACAGATATTATTTATGTAATGCCTAGTCTACGGATATTATCTCTGTAATGCCTAGTTTATAGATATTATCTCTATAATGCCTAGTATATAGATATTATCTTTGTAATACCTAGTCAACAGATATTATCCCCGTAATACCTAGTCAACAGATATTATCTCCATAATACCTAGTCAACAGATATTATGTAATACCTAGTCAACACATATATCTCTATAATGCCTAGTCTACTGATATTATCTCTGTAATGCTTAATCTACAGAATTATCTCTGTAATGGCTAGTCTACATACATTATTACTGCAATGCTTAGTTTACAGATATTGCCTTTGTATCGTCTAGTCAATAAACATTATCTTTGTAATTATCTGTAGATTAGACATTACATTAAAACCATCACACGAGCCTACAAAAATAAATTGTTTTCAAGAAATCAACTTCTAGGTAATTATGATATATAAGCTATTTAACAATATAAAGGAATCTAAAAATTAATAACCAAATAAAAAAATTTGTAAAAGTAATTGAAACAACATTTCTCACATAAAAAGAACACTCACATAAAAACACTCAACAGCACTCACATAAAAAGAAACAACTTAAAAACAAGAGGATTTAAAGATTTGAAAACATATTTAACATCACAGTCAAAGTCCAACACTTGATAACATGTATAACATCACAACAAATTCCAAGTCATTTATAATTATTTTCAAACTTTCCCACACATATTTTTAAATACAATTATTTTCTGTAGTCTTCAAAAATGAGTAAATTTTATTTTCTACAGTAAATTCAATGATATCTCATTCAAGCTCACAGTTACATCATACAAGTATATTTGCTTGGCCCCTACCACACAAAATGTTTTGGAAAAATTCATCATAGATACATTTTTACCATAATTTCAATTCCATAACTACAAATTATTTTGAATGTAGAAACTATAAATATCCCTCGAGAACTTACTCTTAATTATGAATAGAGTGGAATGTGTGTGTGTGAAAGAAAGATTTCAGATCAAGGCCAGTATTCACAACTGCTAGCATTGATGATGAGATATTACAGACATAATATCTATGGACTTGACATTACATTAAAATCATCATACATAGATAATAGTTGTCATTTTTCCTTATATCTTTATACTAAAACATTTTTAGAAATAGAATTTTTTTTAAGCTTTTCTATTTTTTAGAGGAATTTATGCTAAAATGAAACTATTTTATATTATAAGGCTCATCTTGATTTATGCTTAAATGAAACTATTTTATATTATAAGGCTCATCTTGATTGAAAAATTTTACAAATGTGCTTTTTAAACATATTATTTTTTTGAAGATAATAAGTAAATTTTTTAAGTTTCAAAGTTCAAAGAAGTAACAATTAGGTATAGCTATAATTTCTGTAAGATATTTTAAATGTGTGTGCTGCTTATCTGTTCTTGAATATCATTTAAATGTAAAATTTGTGATGTACTGTAAAAACTTTAACTTCTGATTTCTAAGATCAATATGGTTATCCCCTTCTACATGGTATAAAAATAACTGAATTCTTCATACGTGTTAATAATGCAAGATTTATATTTTTGGAAAAAATCGCTAATGATGTCTGAAATTGAAGATAGTTTTTGTGTTAGAAAAATAATGTTTTCGTTTTAAAACCAAAACCAAAGTATTATTTGAGAAGTATAAATAATTATAGAATTCTATTTATAATTAACTGTTTGTATTGATGATATTGAATTATAATTAGAAAAGGATATTTTCTTTATTTTGATAAAATTGCAAAATATTACAAAATAAAACATTTTGAGAAAGGTTATATCAGTGTTGATTTAGTGTGTTTGTTACTGTAACTGGCAGTTTTAGTTTTTATAAGTTTAAAATAAATCAATAAAATATTTCTGCTTTTATTAGATTATATATTCTGTAAGTGTGATATTAGAGTGAGCAGAGATTATATGAAGTTGATTAAGTAATTTTTTGTCAGAATTTTTAGTCCTAAATTATAATTTAAAATCTTATTTTAATAATAATATTGGTGTTAGGAGTTGTTGATAATTGGTGGTTCCTCATTTTAATGACTTTTGAATAATACTTTTTACATTATTGGGTGATCAGTTGCATAATATTATCAATGTCTTCAGATATAGTAAATCCGGATTGAAAAAATGATGTAATATTTTGAAAAATAGCATGAATTAACATAAACATTTTTATACTATAGATACAGATACATTCATAATCATTACGCTAATAAAGCTTCGAAATGATTAAAAATTGTCAGAAATTTATATTACCAATACTATAGACTCTGATAAAGGTAAATGTGTTTATTGTGTTTAGTTATTTGTTTGATAAATTTAACATGTGCTTGGAAAACACAGTGGCTTAGTTACTAAGCAATACGTTTTTGTGAGAAAGGTTTCGAATTCAATCTTAGCAATATTTAAACACTAGGTGATGGGCATTGTGTTTCCTTTTCTGCAAATGCATCTTCTGCCATAGATATTTAGGTATTTATACCGAAAGATAAATACATACAGATCGCATTTTCTCTTTCAAGATGTGTAATTTTCAGCTCTTTGTCTTTGAAAATTTCTCATGGAAGATAATACGTGGTATATGCTAAAAAAAAAACTCTACAGTATTCTTCTGTTGCCATGATATTTTGTTTTCAATATCATATTGAATATTTCGAAATAATGCGCATATTTAATATAAAGCATGTCCGCGCTTCTTTATTACAAATGTGTTTTTCCCACAGTTATTTAGAATTTTATTTTCCCTTTGTATTTTCTGTAAATATTATCTAAATAGTTCAACTCTAATAGGTCTTGACTTCAGTTAATATGAACTTTTATAACTGTTTGTTTGGATAAAATTTTGGGAAGAAAATTTAAAGCTTGCGTAATAAAACACCTTTACTCTTTCCTTGTATTTAAATGAATTAAACATTTGTGAAAAGTAAATATTCTATTGCATTATTTTATTTGTGATTTAAAAACAAGTTTAAAAGATTAAATTATTATAATCTTTATATACAATGTAAAATAACTTATTTTCGTAAAAAATGTAAAGTTTATTTGAATGCTGACAAATTAATATGGATTTTACATTCTATCAACCCTTATGATTAATTTATTCATATGCATGCACACAGAACTTAAAGCAGTGGAAATAATTAATACCTATTGCTACAAAGGTAAAGATTAAAAGACACGAAAAATCTTTTATGTTTTATCATTCATATTTAAAACATAATTTGCTTTGAGATATTTTACCCTTTTAATATCTTATTTAGTGAAAGGCGAATATTTTCTAAAGCAGATAAAATAATCCTTACATATTTAGCAAGATGAAATGATTCTCCGTTAAAATAGATTTGAATATTTCATGTGCAAAACCTGAAGATATTGAAGGAATATTTTCACATGTTTTATTTTTAAAGCTCTCTTAAGGCATATGAATACTTCAAGATAGCAATAAAAACAAGAAATATCAATACAATTGAAACAAATATCAAGACTTTTATGATCTACAGCTACTTTCCTAGCAAATAAATCTTCAATATAGGCAGCACTCAAATTCATTCTAAATAAATGCACATTTATATAAGTGAAAAAAAATCTGCTGCATATAGAACAAGATCGCCGAATTTCTCTTAACAAGACATTTCCATTTACTTGCTTTCTTTCTCAAGAACCCAATATCGATCATTCTGATGTGAATGGAAATAATGAAAAATATAAATAAACAGAAATGCAGTAAATAAGGAAACTCTCTTAGAAAAAGTATACCTAAAAAAATTATCTTGAGTAAAATTCGATTGCAAAGAAAATTAAGTTACTATAGTTTCAATAATAAAGTAAAGAAGATAGTTGGATTCCTGAAAGAAAGAGGAGCAAAAAGAATCTCCTTCGGTTATAATGAAAAGCAAAGAAAATTATTAAATATCGATTGTTGCAGAGTAAATTTCAAGAGCAACTGTGGTGAAATAAAGATTGGGTCGTGCTTTTCATTCCATTACATTTAACTGACTTGGAATATAAAATTTATCAAAATTGACCTTTTAGACTTTTTTTTTTTCTTTCGATTTGAGTCTAACAAAGTTTTAGGTTTTCGTTACCGTAATTAAAAGTTTTCGAAACGAAGTGTAATTCTTTAACATTTTGATTTGGCCACAAATGATGTGTTTCATTATTTTTTTTTTCTAGTTCTAATTATTATAAAGTTTAATATCTGTAGTCAATTTAGCGGCTGTATAGTTTTTATAATGCGAGAAACGTTTTTTCTTTGTTGAAAATATGTTTTCAGATTTTATGAGGGAATTTAATTAAAATACTTTTAGAGTGTCACAAAAGGACTCCGATTTTATGTTTTAGTTTTTATTCTAGTACATTATTTAGTCATTTAATTTTAGTATTCGAGAATTCAAACTTTTAATTTGTAAGGAAAAGGCTGAAAATTCTACAATCATTAGAACTTTAATGCCTCTCAAGACAAATAAATGGAATTGTGGCGATGAATTAATTCACTAAATGGGGAAACGTTAATCAGAGATATATAACAATCTGTGACTCAATTATGGCTGCCATACTATTTGTGATCCTCTGTTAGCTGAATGGTCTAAATACACTAAATTTTTCCTAAGGGAAAAATGTTATTTGTTTGTCGTACATTTATAATACGTTTTATTATTAAAAAAAATATTTATAAAAATGGAAAAAAAAAAGCTGAACATTCATAATAGACAAATTACTTAGAAACAATCTAGAAGTAAAGTGTATAAGAAAGGTTTAGTGGCTTATAGTATTTTTCTCTGAAGCAAAAAGTGGTTGTTGAGATGAAAGAACACGTACAATTCAATAATGACCATTCACCGAAGAACTGACAGTTCGAAGGTCATTTAAAAAAGAAAACGTTGAAGGCAGAGCTGTTTCAGCAGAAATTCTTGTTACAGATATATAACAAAAACTACGAGCACTGTGGTACACAAAGACAATAAAATCAGGATTGCGGACTAATTTAAATATGTATACATTGCATACACTACCTCAGATTCCTAGGGAAAATTACGTGTGGCGAACTCCCGTTGAAGCCTACAACTTTCACTATCTGCTTTCTAAGGTGAAGGATAGGGGTGATTCCATAATGACTTGTGGTCTCATCTCGTGCTTTGAAGTATACTATTTTACAGGGTCAGGTCATTAACACTGACCGCGTCCCTCTTTTAGGCAACCAATTTCTACACATCAAACGTTTCCGTCTGGGGATAACATTTATTAAGATGGTAATTTCCAGATTCATTATGGTTGAGATATCAGTTGCACACTTTCCGTGGCCTGCCCAGTCACCCAAATTAAGCAGCATAGAGCCCTGTAATTTGTTTTAGAGGAAAAAGTATGATCCCTCCGTCTCTCTGGAAATAGAACAGTTTTTACATGAGAAATGGCACAACACCTCACTTAATACTTTGCACAATTTATATATGAGATATATGCACTTGAAGGAAGATGTAAGTAATTTTGTCGGTCAGAGGTTTTCCCACATCATATTAGATTCAAAACACTTCTTTTTATAAGAGGCTTTCCTTATTTTAGACCACCCCTGTAATAAAATTCTCCATATACATTAAATGCACGCCTTGTCTTAAACCTGTCGTTCATCATTCATTAATACTGCTAATAATTTTAGATACTTTTCCATAATTTTTTTAAATATTGTATCCACTTTTGTTTACAAAAAAAATTACATTCTGTATCCTTTAAAGCAATCTTATTTATGCCTGTTGTAAGAAGGAAATTCATTCAGCATGGTATATTTTTTTGAACGAAATTTATAAAGTGAACTATGTCTTTGCTTTAACTATTCCAAAACTAAAACAACTAAAGAAATATTCTAAGATCATATTTATTTATTCAAGTGACAAGAAAGTTCTCTTTTAAATTAATTTTTTTTATTGATATAATGTATGGAAAAAAACTACTCAAATGTGTTATTTTTAAATATACATACTGATAAAATCATCTAAAAATTGTAATATTTTGCTTGAAGCTATGATTATTGTAACTTATAATTTTTAATCAAATTTTTTAATAAATACAAGATAAAGTATAAAAGTTTGTTTTCTTTGAAATAAAAAAAAAATATTGATGATGAATAAAAATTCTTTTTGAACATGAAAGAACTTATATATGTTCAAGTTTAAATAATTTACACTACTGGCCATTAAAATTAATTGAATTAAAATTGAAAATCAAGAAGGCGACATGTTAAAGACATGAAATTTATACGAAAGGAAGAAGGTGCAGTGATATGCAAATGATTAGCTTTTCAGCGCATTCAGACAAAGCAGGCGCCAATAGCGACACCTATATTGTGTTTAAATGAGGAAATTGTTCAGCCGGTTCCTCATACACAAATTGCATTTGAACATTGTTGCCTGGTGAAAAGTTGTTGTGATGCCTCGTGTAAGAAGGAGAAATGCGTACCAGCACGTTTCTGACTTTGATAAAGGTCGAATTGTAGCGTACCGGGATTGCAGTTTCTCTTATCGCAGTATTGCTGCTCGCGTCGGTCGAGATCCAATGACTGTTAGCAGAATATGGAATCGATTGCTTCAGGACGGTAATACGGAACGTCATGCGGGATCTCAACGGCCACCTATCACTAGCAGCCGAGAAGACAGGCATATTATCCGCATGGCCGTAATGGATAGTGCAACCACGTCACGAGCCGTGAGTCAAGAAACGGGTCATTTGGAAGACAACAAGTGTCTGCACGAACAGTTCGACGACGTTTGCAGGAGCATGGACTCTCAGCTCGGAGACCATGGCTGCGGCTTCCATTGACGCTGCGTCATAGACAAGAGCGCCTTCAATGGTGTGGTCAACGACGAACCTGGGCGCATGAATGGCGAGACGTCATCTTTTCAGATGAATCCAGATTCTGTGTACAGCATCATGATGGTCGCATCCGTGTTTGGCGGCATCGTGGTGAACGCACACTGGGAGCGTGCATTCGTCATCATCATACTGGCCCGTCATCTGGCGTGATGGTATGGGGTGCCATTGGATACACGCCTCGGTCACCTCTTGTTCGCATTGATGGTGCTTTGAACAGTGCTCGTTACATTTCTGGTGTGTTACGACCCGTGGCTCTACCCTTTATTCGAGCCCTGAGAAACCTTACCTCTCAGCAGGATAATGCCCGGCCGCATGTTGCCGGTATTGTACGGACATTCCTTGATACGGAACATGTTCGGCTGTTGCCCTGGCCAGCACGTTCTCTAGATCTTTCACCAATAGAAAACGTCTGGTCAATGGTTGCTGAGCAACTGGCTCGTCACCAAACGCCAGTCACTACGGTTGATGAACTGTGGCATCGTGTTGAAGCTGCATGGGCATCTGTACCTGTACATGCAACCCAATCTCTGTTTGACTCCATGCCTAGACGTATAACTGCTGTTATTACTACCAGAGGTGGTTGTTCTGGGTACTGATTTCTCAGGATCTATCCAGCCAAATGTTTTGAAAATTTAATCACTTGTTATTTCTAGTATAATATATTTGTCCAATAAATATCATTTTGTTATCTGCATTTCTTCTTGGTGTAGCAACTTTAATGGCCAGTAGTGTATTTTTCATTAAAATATTTTGATCGAAATTTTATAATCTTTAAATGTTTTTTCTTATAAAACGGATTTATAAAGCTTTCTGTCTTTTAGACATTTCAAAATATCTACGAGAATTGATTCAAGCAATTATATCTTAGTTGAATCTGGTTAATGAAGTGATGCGTGTGTTTGAAAATTTAGTTTTGAGATGTACCACAAGAAAGATTGTTTCATCAAGTAAAACAATAAGTGGTAGTAAAATAAAAACGTGCCTTATTACTGAAGATGATAGCAGCATCAAGGGGACAATTCACAGTAAGTTTTTGCTCCAATAATTTTTTCTGGAAATCACATTTCAATAAATGTTACGTAAGAAACCACTTTCTCACCTCAAGATGAAAATATTTGGGAAAAATTAGACACTCACAAGAATTTGATATTTCTAGGATATTCACATTTTGGAAGCATTTTCTAAAATCAAGCGCCTATCTGCTATTGTATTCTTTTTCATTGAAAATATTTATCATTATTCAGGAGAGTTTTCATCAAAATCTTTTTTTATATGAAAAACTATAATTTCTTTTAAGGTGTGGAGTTTTTGACTAAATTCCGATGTTTATATTGCTTAACAAAAAGATATATATATATATATATATATATATATATATATATATATATATATATATATATATATATATATATATATATATATATATTTTTGAAAATATGTGTCGATTGCAAATATATGTTATTCTTGTCTACCTCATGTTTTCTATGATAATAGTTAAGACGAGTCAATAATCAAACGGTTAGTGTTTGACTCCTAACTCCACTGACTCCTAACTCCACACCTAACTCGTTGGTTCGAGTTAGGTGTGGAGGATTATTCTGCTTTGAAATTCTTTGAAGACGGTCCTAATATGCAGCCAATAATCATCGAGTGAAAAATCAACCAACCAATTTAATATTACATATTTGAGATACTATAAAATTTTCTTAAGGAAATAGAAACGCGTATTTTTTATGTCACGATCAAGTTCAAGTATAAGGAACTGAAACAAGCACTTAAAATATATATAGCGCAAATTTCAAGTTGAGCTTCGAATTTCTTACTGGCATTAGTTTTATCGTTAACATTTCCAACTTATCGATGAGTCACAGTTGCAATATTATTAATCAATCAAAATCTATATTGAAAAAAATAACCAAAACATTGTTGATACTATCAATTTTGAAACTGAAAAACATTTTCTTTCATTTTGGGTTTTAGACATCACATAAACGGTATAAATCTAATATTAGTGACAAATTCTGGTACAGTCCAGACATCTTGAGGTAAAAATTAATTGCAATATCTATGAATTTGGCATAACTTAGGTTATTCAAGGAGATGGATAAATAATAGTAAAATTTGATTGCAATGTTTTAATTTGAAATTTGTTTTTTTTTTAAATGAAAAATTTTGAAATTGACTATCCATCATCTTTTTTTTTGATTTCATTTTTTAAAGCTTTAAATTAATATTGTACATTGAGACATAAGATTATAGAAACACAAATTTCCAGCTCAAAATAATTTATTTAGTTACCCTAAATTTCTAACTTTGGGAAGAAAGAAATTATATTGTGATTAACCGTACATAAGCGGAGCGATGCGATGAACTAAATTCGTAAGTATTCATTGAGGAAGTTTTATTGTGAGATGAAAAATCATTAATTATAAAAACATTATAGTCATAATAATGGCTTCTATTTATGTGTATTATTGTTAATCCCCCTGTTACCTTAATGACTTATTAAACAGAAGAGATAATATCTAAATTCTTAATCTTTCATAGAAAATAACAGAAAAATAAAATGAAATAAACTGTTGAAATTTTTATGTTACGAAACAAAAAATATTCCATATCACACATCTGTTGTGATTTTAGAACTTAAAATTAATCTGCACCACCATTTCTAAGAACATTTATTAAAATACTTTAGTAATTGTTGATGTCTTTCGAAATAAAATTGATTACAAGAAAGTAATAAATTTTAATTTAGAAGAATTCGATCACGCTACTATAATTAAAAAAAATATTTTTAAAATTTTTCCTAAGTTGTAAAAAATTAAGCAGATTAATTAAAAAGATACACGTTTACAAAGATAAAGGACTTATTTTATTTCTCATATATATATATATATATATATATATATATATATATATATATATATATATATAAAAATAATTACTAGTAAATACTTATCCAAACATTTATTAGAGACACTACAGTAAACTGGAGATCATGAATGCATGTTGCTGATTTCTAAGAGGGAATTCATGTCTTTTGTAGACTTGAATGTCTTATGGTTTCAACTGACTCTGCATGTTCTCATTTCAGCACTTTATGGTATTCACGCCATTTTGAAAATTTAATTCAATTGAAAATTTTTTTGACTGTTAATGGCTTTCTGATTCAGTTATTCACTGATTGACAGAAATCAGCAATACACAAGCATGAATTTATATTCATTTATGATAATTCCATTTTAACATAAGTATTTTACTTTCCACTAATGGAATTATGCATGTAAAATTCAATGAAAATCTTTAAAGGTGGAGTATTTATTAAATAACAAATTTCTTATTTTTAATAATTTTTTTAAAATTTTATGATATTGTTGTCAAAAATACAACTTAAGAAATTAATAATTTTTGGCAGTTGAAAATAAACAATAGTTAACAGAAGTAGAGATGAATGGCTGTATAATAACAAGGAAATAAAAAAAGTAGAGAGAATACTAATTATAGAAACTAACTAATCAGGATATTATTTGAAAAATGAATGACGTATCTGCAATTGAAATTTGGGTCATTGTCATACCTAACTTACTGTTCAGAATAGCCTGAAAATTAGGTAAGGATTGAGCTTTCCTTATGTCAACTCTATCGTAATGATAATATTTTACATTTGTTTCGGAACGTCGCATTCTATGAGAATAAAGACATTCTCAAACATGAGATAATCCTTAATACTTACTTTATATACCCAGCAAAATCATGTAACGTACATTTTTAGATCATATGAAGTCTTTTTAAATATTTTATTTCAGTTTGAAGTTTATGTAACATTTTTGAATTATACATTCAGTATTTTTAAGAAAATCTTATGACATTTATTATAAAAATAAAGAAAACTACACTCACACTTATAAAATAGGAAAAAAAATTCTAAAAATAATTTAACCATTTTGAAATTTTATATATACGAAACACCCAAATATAACACTCAATTTTATTAAGCAGGATGCATGGTATTGCAGACAGGTCAGCTTTCACACTTCCTCAGGCACGCAGCAAACATGCCCACCAAGTTGCTTGTGGAATACGTCTGCTTTGAAGATAAATGATGTTTATTCTACGGATTCTTGGTGTCTGGTGTACCTGCTAAACCTGAAATGATTACGTGACTAAAGATATCAATGCAAGCATTGGCAAATGAAAGACTATTTACAATTTGAATTCCAAGCCTATTGTTTTTTATATTTGTGATACATTTTATTGTACATTTGAATACATTTTTACATTATAAAAATAAATCGTTTTATAGAATATTTTCAATTATGATATTTGTATAAATTGAATTGTGTACAAATGTTATTTGAAAATTATTTGAAAAGAAAGTATAAAGAATGAAAGTATCAAAATTTACTGGAAACTTTGAGGGCCTAAGTAGTATTTAGAATTATAAAAGAGTTAATACTTTTTATGGATAAAAAATTAAAAATTTCTAAAGCTTAATTTTTCGGTTGCACATTTAGTCTATATAAAATAAATTTAAAAGTATTTTATTTATAAGATGAATTCTTAAATTAGCATAATTGTATAAACTGGATTGTTATTTAAAAATGTTTTACTTCTTAGTAAAACTTTTTATGCGTGATTGCAGTTGCATTAAATTAAAAATCCTAATTTTAAATTAAACTCTGTGGCGCTACAGCCTAAAAAGACCAAGGATTATAGTGCCCTTATGTGTTTTCTTGATTGAGGGCCTTGGGATGCGAAGCGTATAATCCAGTTAGGTGCTCAGCCTAACGCAAAATCTCCAGTTTAAGTTTCCAAACATGCTTGTTATTTAGTTTTATCAAACCACTGAAGGGAGGAAAGGCTGAATGAACTTCGCCCAGCCCGGAGAAAAATTTCTAATTCAAATAATAAGCATATTTCTTTTCTATATCTGTGTTTTATATAAATTTATATAGCAATTCAAATAAATTTATTTATTACATTAAAGTTTATGCAAATCAAAGATTTATTCACATAAATAATACAGTTTTAGAAATCAAATTATTTTGTTCTTGTTCGAAATAAAGAAGTTTTAGAATAAATTAATCTTGTTTTTAAGTTAATTTTTTTATTGAATTGCAATAAATATATCAAACTAAAAATATTAAGAATGATATATAGATTTAAAAAGCAGTTTCAATGAGGAAGGTTTAACTGAAATGAAACATATAGTTCATGAAAATATTTTGAAATCTTACGAAAGAAATACTTTTTAAACATTTTTGTGGTTTAATTTGGATAAATATTTATACTGTTGATTTTTTTTATTTTATTATAAATAATTTTGAGTATGTGGATCCTACAAGCACTTGTGTTACAAATCGGAAGATATAATCGAATAAATATATGTACCCAGGTAGCACTTATACATTTTTGAATATTGGAAATATTACCTCTTGAATATTTATTTTTTTTGTACATTTATATATGTGAATACTTATTATTTGAATATTACTAGATATTCAATTGAAATATTTACAAATATTCAAACCAATGTTTATTGTTGTTGATTTCTGATATTTAGAGCGATGTAATAAAATGTTTATAAAAATTATTTTTAGGGATATGACGAAATCCTCCTTATATAAAAATTGTTTTCTTTAAATATATTTTTACTTAACTTTAATAAATTTTAGTGGATATGTTGACGTAGTCGTAGCGCTTCGTGCATTTAAGGCACGAGTCCGAAACCAAGATCTCAGCCATACGTCTTTTCAGCGGGTCGGTAAAACTGATAATCAAGCATGCTTGGAAGCTAAAGGCTGGGGTTTCATGTTAGGCTGACCACTTAACTGGGACATATGCTTTGGATCCCAGGGCTATAGGTCACGAAAACAAATATGGGTACTGAAGGCTCCAGGAGACTGTCGTGCCACTGAGTTTAATTTTAGTGGGAACAAAGAATTGGCGTGAAAACAAAGATTTCAAAAATGGAGCTAAATACAGCGGCGAGACATCTCTCAGAGGACAAGCTCTACAGTACCCATATTTACTGTTTTCATGACATAGAACTTTTTTAAAAATATATATTCAATTATGTATTCTAAAATTTTCATTGAAAATTTATAGAGAGAGAGAGAGAGAGTCCTTTTGTATATAATATTTCGAAAGATTATCGTGGCTGATTATTATGATTGCAGCAGAAAAGCATCGTATAGGGGTGAATCTCAGTTCCTTTTGATCGCATCCATCGCATTTTTGTATGGAGAGCCTGTGGCCAAATGTTTCAATCATTCCTTATTTTTCAATTGCATATAGTCACTTAAACTATATGTAATTGAAAATTATGCATTTATCTATATGCAATTGAATGGGACACCATCTTTCATAACAGCAAGTATCATTCTACATTTAATTCCAGCAGCATAATACTATGTTGATTCCAGTCTGTGGTAGCATCAACATACATAGCAAGTCACCTTGGGACTAATTTTCAATAACATAGTGTAATATTATATTGTTCCTATACCTAAGAATTGTTACGTGCTATTAATATACCTCTTTACTAAACAATATCATCAGGCTTTTCAGTAACCGAAAATGTCCAGATTCACGGCAGGGCCCTAAATTAAGCCTGAAAACGTTTATAGCTTAGAACACCAATAGAATAATTCTCGGCATAATGTATAGCAGAAGGATATTTGGAAACTTTATCACTCTTCACTTAGAAGTATAAAAGCATATAGCATGCTGGGCAGTTTCAACTTCTACTGATTGCAATTGCTTGCTTTTGATGGTTTTAAAGTTTTATTCATTTCATTATGTATACGTGAGCCATACAAATATTTAATTTCAAGAAAAATAATAAATTTTTCAAAGTTCTACCTTTTTTTGATTAAAAGTAAATTAACCAAATAATAGCTTCTTATGCAACAACATCGATATAATTTAGTTTCAAGCCATGGTTTTCTTGATGGCCAGCCAAAATGTACGGTTAATTGTGAAGTTTAGAATTCAATAGTTTTAGTTATTTTAAAGGAAAATTTTATTTTTTAAAAGAATTGTAATTAAAAGTTTATTAATTAAAATAATCATTAATAAATTGGACGCATTCAGATAAGCTGAATGCTAATCATTATATATCAGTCCGCTCAATTATATCAACAAAGATATCAATGTATAAATATTCTTAAAAACAAAACAAATTTACTAAATTTTTTGATTTTAAAAATTTTATTTTAAAATGAGATTTAGTTTAAATTAAATTATAATATCAGTTATCAACATTATAAATAAAACTTTAAAATCATTTAATTAACACGAGAATCTTATAATTACAATAAATAACTGGAAAATGAAGATGCATTTTTGGAATTAAAGTTAATTATTCAAAAATTATTAGGAATGTGACAAATAAACAATTTTAAAGAAAAATTGATAGTAATAGAAGATTAATACTAATATTATTAGTTCTTAGCTTTTTTAATTAATTATTCACTCATAATGTGTTTCAAATCAAATTCTATTAATCAAATTTTTTCTTTCGCGCGTATAAAATTTAAATATTTTGAAACTAACATTATTGCATTTTCAGCGATTGTTGCAGTATATTAAAAGAAAAAGCATTGAAATATTTTAAAATTAGTATAGTATGGAATAAATATAATAATGTAAGGCTAATAACTATCCAATAATGTAACGATAATAATAATATAATAAGATAAAAAAATAATTAGTTTTAGATTGAAACTGGCTATAATATTTGTGTTGAATTTTTCCTGTTCAAATACACTGATGGAAAAAAATCCCAACACCAAGAAGTAGTTGTGCTAGCGAAACGAAATTTGGCAGGTGTGTTCATACATCTGAAAGATGACGTCGATTCAAATTTTGTGCTCGGCGCATCAATGCGACGTTAGTAGCGACATACGGAAGATGCAAATCAGGTTTGCTTTAAATACGAGTGTAACGTTCCTGAGCATTGTTTAGCGACGAGATTTAATGTAGTGAGTTGATGCTAGTCCACAATGCCTTAAAGAAGACGACGCGAAGCCATTATTAACAGCTCACTGAGTTAGAACGAGGTCGTATAATAGGCCTACGAGAAGGTGGATTTTCTTTCCGCGAGATTGCAGAAAGGCTTGGCAGAAATGCATCCAATGTGCATGAATGTTGGCAGCAGTGGTCAAGGGAAGGTACTGCTTCAAGAAGACCGGGTTCCGGGCTATCACGTGGCACTACTGAGAAGGAAGACCGCCGTGTTCGGCGTATGATTGTAGCGAGTCGTACTGCGTCTGCAGCAGAAATTCGAACAGAAGTTGGCACCACAGTGGCACAACAAACTGTTACCAATCGGTTACTCCAAGGACAGCTCCGAGCCAGACGTCTTGTAGCGTGCATTCCACTAACGCCAAACCACTGAGTTTGCGACGTCATTGGTGTCAGGCTAGAACTCATTGAAGGACGGAGTGGAGATCTGTTGAGTTTTCTGATGAAAGCCAGTTCTACCTTGGTGCCAGTGATGGCCGTGTGTTGGTTAGGAGGAGGCCAGGTGAGCGGCTGCAAACATCCTGTCTGCGGCCTAGACACACTGGACCTACACCTGGAGTTATGGTCTGGGGAGCAATTTCATATGGCAGCAGAAGTACTCTCGTGGTTATCCAGCGCATCCTAACAGCAAATGTGTACGTCAGTCTAGTGATTTAACCTGTTGTTCTGCCGTTCATAAGTAGCATTCCAAGAGGTGTTTTCGAACAGGATAACGCTCGACCTCATACTGCTGTTGTAACCCAATGTGCTCTACAGGGTGTCGACATGTTACATTGGCCTGCCAGATCACCAGATCTGTCTCCAATTGAGCACGCATGGACATCATTGGACGACAACTCCAGCGTCATCCACAACCAGCATTAACCGTCCCCTTATTGATCGACCAAGTGCAACAGGCATGGAACTCCATCCCACAAACGGACATCCCGTACCTGTATGATTCAATGCATGCACGTTTGTATGCTTGAATTCAAAATTCTGGTGGTTACACAGATTATTAATGTACTTGTATTTCCCTTCTGCAATGCCTCTTCTCGGGCTTAAATTAACCTGTGATTTTAAAATTGTAATCAATTACGTACGTTACCTATATAAATGTATTGCTGAATTTTCATTACTCTACAATAATTATTTCTTGGTGTTGGGATATTTTTCCATCAGTGTATTATTTTCTCATTTTTTTATTGGAATATCAGTAATAAAAAGATAATCACTATTTTATATATATATATATATATAAATCTAGCAAAGATTGATTGTTATATATTTGACTTTTAATTTTTCTTCCATGTATGTCCTAATTTTCTTAAATAGAAAGAGAAAAGAATGATATGTCTATATTAAAAAATGTATTAGGTTTGTTTTGACATATTTGTTTATTTTTAAATTATATATCATTAAATTATGATAATTTCGTTATAAACATTAATTTTATATGGTTTTCAATTTTAGCATTATGAAAGTAACTGTATAGGGCTAGATTTTTTTTCCAATTTTTTGAAAATGTAATTTATATGCATTTAGAATTGTAACAAAACAAATGAGGAAAGAAATAATGTTGAAATACATTTAATAAAAATTATTGAAGTTCCAGTAATCAGTTTGAACCTTGTACTACCAGTAAACTGATACAGAAATAGTTTAAATTTTAGTTTTATTTCTCAAATTAATAAGCGCATGACTTAAAAATTAATCAATTCTTCTTTCTTTCCTATTTACATTGAATGCCATTAATTTCTAAAAAATACTTGTCAATCAGAAATGTCAGATTCTTCTTATAAATTAGTGTGGGAGTCAATTGTTAAGAACAGTATAAAAGTATTGAAAATGTTTGAAAAAAAACCTGAAACATATTTGTTCCAAATCAATGCATTAGAGTAATAGGAGAAAAAAAATCATTTGTTATAAGTATTCAACCAATTAATCCATATATTTCAATAATAATTCGCACATTTCAATTTATTGCAATCATTTTAATACAAGCAAAGTTATTCTCATATAAAGATAAAATTTATGTTTTGGAAAATATATTATAAAGATTGAAATAAATTGAAATTTTTTAAAAATATTTTCAAAACATTTTTTTTTCATCAATTTTTTTAATAGTGCTTAAATTAAATTTGAAATGGTGTAAATTTTACGAAGAGTGTTAAAGTCATAAAATCCCATAATATAAAGAACAGATAAAACAATTCGCATACTTACTTTAATGAAATTGGTATTATAAACGTAAAGCAATATACTAATGTAATCTGAATCGAAGATTTTTTTATTAATATAAAAACTAAAAGAATTATGTTATCTTATATCCTTAAATTGTATAACTATAAGCAAAACAAATGCAATTTTAGGCTGTTGAAATATTAATATTGGTCAATGTAGATATAAAATCAATTAAATATTTCTAGTCAAGATTAACATAAGACAAGTCACTATAATATTAAAAAAATGATTATATATATTTAATATAATTGACTTATTAAAACTCATTTTATATTTTCCTAGTTTTTACCTATTCTAATAATGAGTAAAGAAACTTGGAGGGGGAGTTTTCTTTTCTAATTTTCTTTTTATACAGCAAACAAAACCTGAATAAGATTGGGCAGCTTACAGTAATGTGAAATCTTACATAAAGTTTTAAATTTACACATTGTAATTGACTAAATTTAGTTTCTTTATACAATAGAGGAAATCAGAGTAACAAACTGAATTTATAAGTGAAATATTAAATTAGAAAAAAAAATCTAATATAATATTACGTAAAAAATTTCAATATAATATATAATTTTGCATTCAATTATACCCCTTAGTTTCGAGTATGCGAAAATAATTTCTAGGAAATTAAATATTTAATTTGAAAAAATGAATGAAAAAATTATTTTATGAGATACATATTTAAAATACAATGGAAACATTATAAATTCAATTTGTAAATAGTATATGAGTAAAACTTTGACTTATGTTACATTTCATTATGTTTTTTTGCAAAAATTTTTTTTAACTATACAACTGCTTATAATTTAGTCGCTTACAGTTTCTCATTGTTAGCGATATTAACATTAAAATCAATTTATATTTACGAATTCAAAAATATTTTATATTTGAATGACATTTATATAAAAATATTTTCTTCATTTAAATGTTATTCTTAACTTTTGGATTTTATCATCTCAGAAAATTAATTTTTTAAGTCCCATAGAATTCACTTTGATCTATCTTTTCTCAAAGTTGATGATAAAATCAAGAGTTTCAATCTTGCTTATTAAATAATTTTACTTGAAACATAATATTTCAAAATAAATTATATTATTATTATTTTTTCTGAGCTACTTTTTTTATTCAGATTTTTCTAAATATCACCTTAAAATAACATCTTTTGTTTTCAGATTCAAAAAAGAAATAAGAAAAAATTTAATTTTGTAGTTAAAGAAAGAATTTTTCGATTTTGTGAAGATTATTTTTAAAACTGGATACTACAGAGAAAAATTTTTTTTTATGTCATTGAAAAGAACGAAAAATTTCCTTGGAGTGTTTGTCTAACAAAATGCTTAGATTATATTTTTTAAAATAAAGTTCTAGGAAAGGAATTTTTAATGTATGTAAATATATGCAAAAGTATAACACATTGTACGAACCTATTAAAAATATGATGTAATGAAAACTATTTTAAGATATTAAAATGGCCAGCCTGTGAAGGCATCATTCTCTTTGCACAGTATGATTCTAAAACATTCTTTCCGATTATATGTATCAGTGGACAACCATAACATCATATATGTGACCTTATCAAGCGGCAGGAAAACACCATTTACCCTTACTACGATATTCTGTCTGAATAGTTGAAAGAGTCAAAAATAAGGTAAACAGCGAAAAAGATGCTATATATTTGACATCATTAATAAAAATTGCCATTTTTACTTCCTGGAGCAAATTTCAAAATAGATCCTATTTACAAAAACCAATATAACATGGTTGATATGAAGGTTAATACATAATACCCCCCCATATGATGCAGTACAAGCCGTACAATGCCTAGGCATATTGAGTATCAAATTATCGCTCTGATCTTGGAGAATATTACACCAATCATCAAGTAGTTAACTCCGAAGTTACGGTAGACATGTGGCAGGGGGGTGACGGGTTGCAACTCGTTGGCCAAGCATGTCCAACATATGCTCTATTGGATTCAAGTCCTGTGAGTATGCTGGCCAGTCCATATGAGTGATATCTTAAAACTGAAGACATTCGTCTGCAATGTTTGTACGGTGAGGACGGACTTTGTCATCCATAAACAGAATTTCTACACTAATGGTGCCCCGAAACAAACAAACATGTTGTTCCAGAATGACATCTTGATAGATATGGCCTGTTATGGTTACATTCTGAACATGCAGGTTACTTTTGGAACGCAGAATAATTCCTCCCCGAACGAACGATCTTCCACCACGGCAACGGTGTCCTTCATTGGTGCTCTCTCGGTGGTATCGGGTACCTGGCCTTCTCCATATGAAAATCCGGTGAGAATCAGACTGAAAGCTAAATCTGGACTCGTCGGAAAACACCACATAAGACCACAGTTGTGGTGTCCACAATACATGCTCTCAACTCCAGGCTAACCGCAGGCAACAGTGAGTTGCTGTAAGTGGAATAGATCTGACAGGCCTACGAGCATATAGACTAATGTACCCTAAGCGTCTGTACACGGTCTGACTTGAAACTGTCATACCGATAGTTGAAGAGATAGGTCTGCTGCTGTGCTCCGTCTGTTTCTTTTGTCAGTAACTGCCAAATACCGGTCCTCATTCGGCGCTGTAACTCGGGGGTGACTTGTGCTGTAATGTCTACTCACATTACCATCATCTTGAAACCGTTGTCAAAGCCTGGAGATGACACTCTGGGCGATTCCAAGTTTCTCGGATACTTCCATCTGGGTACGTCCACATTCCAGACGGCCAGTAATCCTACTACGTAAAACATAATCCAAGTGCTTCCTTTGTGCCATAACAATGCGGTTATTGCACTGAAAAGCTTTTAAAGTGCTAGTGAACAATTTTATTTCTTTGTAACCATTCATTATATATCCCTCTCTTACACTTTTGTCCTTGTGACGTACTATCGATGCCATCTGGAGGTTTCTTGTAATTTGCATATCATTCTTCAAGATGCGTGTGATAATTCTACATGTGAAATTTCTATTTTAGAGTTCAATTTCTGTGTGATTTTGAATTATCCTTAATTTATAGACATGAGCGTATTATAATTATATACACTATATTAATTTAATTTTGCTAGTCAAATAAAAGATTGAAAACATTTTGTTAATATTTTTATAACTGAACTATATTAGACAATCAGAATTTTATTTAACAAGCATATATTTAGATTTTTTTTACCTTACAATAAATTCCAATTATTAGACATATTATGTATAATATGTATGAATAAACGTTGAAACATATTTTTGAAGACTAAATTTCATGAAATGCTTCTTATTTTACTCTAGAAGAAAGCACTTGCAACTGGTTAAAAGAAATGAAAATATTTTTAACTGTAGAACTTTTTCCTTTCTAGAGAGCAACAAAGAATAATTGAAAGAATTACTTCGATTATTTTTGTTTAAAATTAAGAGAATAAATCATCAAACAAACTAAATAAACATATTTAAAATAGTAGTTTATAACTGTAGAAAATGTAACTGGAGAGCATACAAAAATGAATTAACATAACAAAAAAGAAATTATAAAAAACAGTGTATTGTCGCAAAATATTAAAAAAGAAACAAGTTTAATTTAAATACTTAAAATTGAATCGAGAAAATTATTAAGGAATTCAAGTTGAAAGGGGTGATAATTATCATAAAAGAAAATTAACGGACATATTAATTATATTAACATAAGTGAATAATTTAAGAATGTAAATTAAGCAGTTTTTAATACTTGATTATTTTTACGCTTCCGTTCTTATGGAAGGGTGCCAAAATCATTGTTGACTGTATTTATATTTGATATTACATTTAGAATATATTTATTATTTGTATATATTGATCAGTGGGTGCAATATGCAAATTGCTTTTAATTGAGAAGTAGAGGTAAGCAATCTTTTGATAAGGTATTTTCGCCAAATGAGTTGTACAATATAGGATTTAAGGTGTTGGCGAGCAGTACTTACATGCTTCTTGTTTCGAGTTGTTAAAGTGGAACACAATATCGAATGCGTCTCAATAAACTGAAGTACGCAATTAAATGACACTAGTTCCTCGTTAGTCACAATCAGTTATTTCGGTTGGTGACCGTCTGCATTGTTCAACAATATATTGGAGGAATTGTAAAAAATATGTACTCATTTCTTTTAAATTTTAGTTTCTTATTAAATATCATATTAGTCGTATCCAATATTACCTTATCCATATATTATTACATGTATATACATATATATAATAATGTATTAAAAATCTTTAATTCTTTTTACAAATGCTTATGTACATTGATATTTAAAATCGAGAGAGTGTAATATTAATTAGAATATAATTTAATAAATATTATATATCTATCAAAATGAAATATTTAATGCTAATTTTAAAATAAGGAACTCTTTAAGAAAGGTACAAAATTACTTAATTACTTTTGAATTTTTCATCAAAGATTTAGGTAATACGAAAAATTTTTTATTGAATGGGAAAATAATAGAATATACGAGTTCTGTAATCAATTCATTTAGCCTCAACAAATTGATATTAAAATAATTCTAATTTTGTCTAGCAACAGTAAAAAAATCTTGGTTACGAAATAGTTGCTAGGGGAAATGTTAATGTAAATATCATAATCCATAAAGGTGAAAACTTATTGTTTATTTACATATAAGCATTTAGAAGTTTGACGAAACATTATCTTTAAACGTCATTCAAAGATAATTTCGCACGATATTTGATAAAGAACCGCCGAGTTGTCACAACATCAAATGTTAGTAAAACAGTTTGAAGACACGACTTGCTTGCAAGTCTTTTTAGTTCAATTAGAACAGAAGCTTAAATGAAAATGGTTGAAAAATTGATATACTATTTTTAAGAAATCTTTGAAAATGAGAACGTTACTTGAGTTCTGAATCCAATGTGACTCATAAAACAGTATGACATGTATTAAGGTCATGACGTCAATTCCTGCTATACACCTTTGAGAAGGTGGAAGCATTAAAGTATTCTGACAAATCGCTGCTTAAAGGTTTTTTTGACAACTTGCAAAATAAGTAAGAAGCTGATGGTTTCACAAAAACACTTTTCCTTGTAGATAAAGCTCCTTTTCATGTGTTTAGTTAACCTTCACAATTTGCAGTTTTGTAAATAAAAAAAGTGATAGAGCATCACCTTAATTTTCTATAAATGATTTTTTCTTTGTACTTTTAATGATTATGTCTTTTGTCCTTTTTTTCGCATAAAATTAATTTAACAGGCACATTTACCAAAATATGATATCAAGATGATTTTTTCTTGAACTGGATCATGCTACTTGATTCTTTAGCCACAAGATAATGCTCTACATTATTTAAAAAGAAATATGTGCCAGTGCCTAAAAGAAAGTCAACCTCATCGCTGCATTTATCGCTCTCAGTGAAACGATATTCTATTGCTTTGTTGGTCAGAAGATTCTCCGATCTACTCCTTTGTTATTTTTTTCCTTGTAGAGTTTTGCTAAGGACAAAAAGTTTATGCAACTCCATTTCCTCAGAATTTAGAAGAATTGTGGAAATAGATAATTTAAGTGCTTGAATTTTTAACAAATGATTTTTTATTAGGAATGTAGCTGGAACTAGAACACCAAAGGGAACGAAAAAAATTTCTATAGAAATTTACACTATTGATATTTTACTTGTTCCCTTTGGTATATAAATATACTTTTGAAATTTGATTTATTAAAATAAAGGTAACTTAGATATTATTGGGTCGACCGCCTTAGCGAAAAAGTATGTCGTTAAATGCATGATTTAGCTATTAATATTGCAATTTAGTAACTGAACCACCAGAGCTATTTTCTAAGTTATCTTTTTATGTCTTTTAATCTTAGCACAATGCAAGTATTAAAATTTGGTTTACATTTTCTGCAAGCTGCCTATATAAACAATTGCATTCATTTAAATGGTTACATTTTAATCATTTAAATGCAGATATCATACAATAAAATAAAAATTTCAAAATGTGAGCTTGCGTAAAAAGCTAGACGGTCGTTAACCTTACTTTCAAAAATATGAAAAATGTTCGGTTAATTTTAATAGGGGGTTACTTAAAATGATGCCATGAGATTTTTGAAATAAAAGTGCAATATTTGGGGACATATTTTTTGGGTGAAAATATATAACTCTCAAGTATTTATCAAATAATATCTGCAACATTTGTGACATGGCCGTGATGGCTTTTGTTGGTTAGGAGCGTTCTTTCTCGTTATTGGAAGGTAGTGAGTTCAAATCATAAGCCAATCAAAGATCCGCCGCTGTCATTAATGGTGGCTGAGGCACGTAAAATATGTTCAGATTGCAATGTCTTCGTTGTAAAGTGGTACCTCTGGGTATGAGAGGCTAAATCTGAGGGAAATTTTTTGGTTCCTGCTGCTAAACTACGAATACTTACCCTCCTTTCAGTCCTACGATTGCTTACCTATTGGATGGTTCATTTGATCAAGGGGCCGCCACTTCTTTGCTGTAAAATGATTGTAATACTGAAAAATGGAAGTCCTAGCAGCCGGACATTATATAACTAGTTTGAGGACACATTATTTTGAAGAAAATGGCTGATAGATAATTCTTAAATACCAAATAAAGTAATCACAGCGCTTACAGATACGTTTTGTTTCTTGTCCAATTCAGACTGAAATAATATTTTTATTTATAAATAGCATTTTTTATAATTTATTTAGTTAATTCATTAAAATACTAATTATTTTTTATAAAACTAAAAAAATATCTGTGAAAATAATTAATAATTTTTATGTAAACGGTTTTATTTAAATATTTTGCATTAATGGACGTAGCATAAAATTTAAAAATGATATCGATCTAAGAAGATTGCATCTACCACGTCTTAAGTGCATTAATAGCATTGATACATAAATTAATAAACTTACAACTTCAGTTCATGGCAGATTATTGTTTGTGTTTATAACCATAATTCTTAATGTTTTGAAACTTTAAAATTCAGTTTTTACTCTATTGTCAATATTCAGTAAATTGTTTCTCAAAATAAAATTTTTTTACTTAGATTACTGACAGTGAAACTGCCTTTAATCAAGAATATACACTGCAAATCTCTATTGTAATTGATTATTCATAGCATTTATGATTATTAATAGCATGATTTATTTCTCTACCAACTTGCGAATGAATTAATTCCTCTTTTAATCTATTTTTCACTGGTAATGATTTAATAATTAGTAAACTTCTTAAAATTTGAGTGAAAATAAATTTGATTACAAGAAAAAATGGAATCCTTTGTTTACAAGCTCAATCCTTCTTCATGTAGATATTAATTTTACGTGTTTTATTACAAAGATGAACAAATTATCTAAATAAGCTTTCAAATATATTGAAAATTAACAATACAAACTGATATAATTACTCCATTTAGTATCATGAGTTCCAATTATAATAAAAAATATTGAAATTCCAAAATTTTGATGTACATTTAACAATACTCCTTGTCTTTTCTTTGCTGTTTTCAATCTACACTTTTCTACTTTAATAAATGATATTGATCTTATAATCTTAGAACTTTTCAAACAGAACACGTCATTAAAATGACTTCAAAGCTTAAAGATTTAGAGAAAATCTTATCGAACAAACTTTAAAACAAAATGCGTTGACAGTGTTTGACTACGAGTAATTATATTGGCAAATTATTGCTTAGCGCATATTCAAAACTTTAGAAAACTCAAACAATGCTCAATTAGTAATTAATCAATGTCTCAAACAGAATTGTATGTAGGAATCTCAACATATATGGTCTTTACTGTAAAATTCTATTAAAGTAAAATGTTTAAACTGACACAAAAGTTGAATAAGCTTTCTTTTTGACAGAAATACATAAAGCATATAATTTTGTGCGAAGTAATAATATCTTTGTATACTTTTGTATGATGTAACAATATTTAATGAAGCTTACACATCTCGTAATTGCTGGCAAATTTCATCTAAAAATTCGGAATTCTTGAAATTCACGTATCACTGTTGGTACTTTGATTTGCTTAATTAATTAAGTTGGTGTAGCAATTTTTTCTAAAAAAATGTATTATATTTTTCTAGTTTTTTATTAACTATTTATGTACGGATTTATTAAAAAAGTATTACATTTTCATTTGGGGCACATTTAATATTTTGGGAATGTGAAAGCAAAAACTTCTTGAAAGAATTTATTCATATTTCTTATTATACGTGATGGTGTATAGTAATTGAATAATTGGAAGTAATTAGTATTACATGAGATGCATATCCAAATCTTGAGAACTATTTTCTAAATAAAAGCATCTTATTTTTGTACGTTAAACATATTTCTAAAGGGTTTAATTTATAAACAGATTAACTGTACATTGATATCTCCTTGGAATAGAAAAGTAATTTATTCTCTTTAAAAGAATAAAGTAATTTATTCTTTTGCTTATTCTGCACTTATATTAAAAAGAAAGTGTTTTGAAATTAAAATACTTGATAATTAAATAATAATGTCATAACTGAAATTGTTTTTTAAACTCGTATGAGAGAAAGTTAAATACATTTATTTCAATTATATGTAATACACCACTTGCATGAATTAGGTATAATAAATCTACTCAAAAAATTAAAAAAATATTAATACTAGTGCAAACAATCAAAAGTTTTTATGAACATTAGCTGATTGAAACGTTGGTCATCTCCAAAATATTTTGGCACAATTTTATTTCGCTACTTTTCAGCAATGTAAATATATCTTTCATTTGTTCTGTTTACGTTTTTGAATTAATAACAACTATCTTTTTATTTTTTGCTCTTTTTTTGCGACGTTTGTCACATAAACTATATTTTATTAAATCAACTCAAGTGGAATTTGCTTGTATCTTCATCGTTTTAATCAAACAGAAATTATGTAAATATATACCTTTTTCACTTTTCCATTTTTTCCCTACACAAATTAAAGTCTTTGCTTTGTAATGAAATCTAAGAGTATAATAGCTTAATATTAATGTAAGAGTATAATTTAGCTTTTATTCAATGATTAATGGAGAAAATCTAAGTTTTAAATTGTTTACTTAAATTTATTTGTTATTTATTTGTTTATCATATTAAATTTATAATGCATTCGTATTCCTATGGTGTTCAATTATTTATTGATGTCCACGATTCCTATTTTTAAAAATATTTGCAAAATTTAAAGAGAATAAAATATATTAGAAATAAATAATAATATTTATTTTAACCGTTTGTATTTACTTCTAACATAATTCAATGTAAATAAAATAGAAAATTTAATTTGCGCAAACGACATATTTTGTAAATAATTGATAATCTACTTTTGTATTAATAATTTAATATCTTCTTCACAACAAATTATTCTGCATATAAATAACAAATATTTCTTTTTACAATAAAAGAAATAGCATTTTTTCCTAGTAAATTTTAAATTTTAATTTTGGAACGAATATCATATTAATTCAGTTATTCGAAATTTGTCTTATTTATTATTATGTTAATGGTATTTGTTTATGATAATATTGTGTTAAAATAAATAAATTTTTAGTATAGAAATGAATTTCACATACGCTTATGAAAATTGATGATTTCTATTAAGTACTCTTTTTAAATTTATGTGAATAAAAGAGTATTTTATCAACATTTTGTGAACATTTATAATTTAGTTTTAAAAAATTGTGTAAAAGTATTTTTTGTATCAAAATCTTTCAATTGTTTTCTTCTGAAAATTTTAAAAAATTTTACTTACAATTTATGTAATTAAAATTTTTTAATTAAGTTTACTTAAAAAAATATAAATTTTTAATTAAATTTATAAATTAATTAAATTTATTAAAAAAATATCAATTTATTAAATAATATTGCTGTAAATCTACTGAGAAAAATGTAAGGAAATTTCTCTTTGAGTTTTCATGTGCAACTATTTTCATCTGTATTCGAAAACATTTTTTTCATCAAAATAATTTAAGTAAATATGGCCTTTTTTTTATGCATAATAAAGGGAAATGAAAAACTTCATAAGCATTACATGTTAAGAAACAATGATGTATTTATATAAACTTAATTAAAATGGAATTACTTTTTTATAGAAATTATTTTATTTTTAATGATTTTTTAAATTTTTATTGGCTTATCTTTTTAATTTCCATTCAGATATAAGAGTATTTTATTGATTTCTGTGCAGGTAAATAACGTTTATGAATAATAGTATAAATGTCTTAGTAAAAATTTTAAAATGAGGAAAATGTATTTGATAATAGTTTGAAAAATTTATAATATTATGAAATTATGAAACAACCAAAATTTTATCAAATTATTCTACAGGTTTATTTTAAGTAATAATGTGTTATACTAAAATAATTTGTATTTTAGTGCATTTTTTACACGTATTTAAAATAAAATAAACTTTTAGAAATACTTCATAATATTTAACTATAATATTTTAGGAAATTTATTATAATATTTAAGGATAACCTTTGATATCTTTAATGCAGCTCCAAAAGAATATAAAAATATATGATATTCCTTTTTCATATTGAAAAAATATTATGTACTTAATAGAGGGAAGAGTCTACATCTTAACAAATAAAGAGTTTATTCTTTCTTCCTCATTTATAGTAAAGTTTCATGCTGAAATAATATTTCAGATAATACTGATGAAACAATCCATATGGTTTGATTATTATAGTATAGTGATTCTTTACAGAGTTCGTAGTAAAAAGTCAGTATAGTTTGATTTAATGCTTAACGGTCATTTTTTGCACAAGAGGGATAATTATACTGGGACCTACTGTTTAAAGTGGATTGCCAAGCACTACATGCATTCATGCTCAAAGTTAGGTTTGAATTTGATAACAGCTCGGATTAGAAATCCAGGAAGTACTAATAATTCTTAATTGAATGTTTCAACTTTACCGTTTGGGAATAGAAAATGCTCTTCTGCAGGTATGTATTATAATATTCTTTGCAAGAAATATCAATTTATTTATTATCAATAAAGTAAATAAATAGATATTTAATAGTCATAAGATTTTAAATACTGAAAATACATAAAAAGTTAATAAGCTTGTTCAAAATTTTTCTGATTCTGATATTTCGTTATAATAATCAGAGAAAAGTCAATTTTTAACCTCAACTTATGAAATAATTCTTAAAAATAAAAGTGAACTTGTTTGCGACTCTCAGTTTGTAGTTTAATATTACACCAGAACTGTAGAATAGGATACTTGCTATGATCTAAAGTTAAATCTTCAAAAAATATATCATTGTAATTTTAGATACCATCAGAGGGAACTGAAAAATAAGAATTGCAATTGGGATACTATGCATCTTCCGGATAATAAACAGAAACCATGTATTATTTCGGATATTCCGTTTATTATAAATAATGTATTAATTGAAGTAGAATACATACTTCGGAAATAAGTCAAATTGATCAACTAATCTAAAAAAACTTAATAGGTAATCAAACATAATTTTCATCATTGATTCGTCTTCTAAATTACGTTTTGAAAGTAAATTTATTTTCAAATAAAAAGGATTCGTGTTACTCAATGCATCTTTTTGAGAAATATAATTGCCAAATCTGCATGGTAATTTTTCCCTTCCTTATTAGAATCTTTGGAGTAAGTTTGTACATGATTGGAGTTATATTTTTGATCATGCCGAAAATGTCTGGCGATGCATTTCTTAGGATGGCTTTCGAGACCTCTGATTGCAGATCACTGCATATAGCTACTCAAAAATAATTTAGTTATTCTCAGTAACTACATTTAAAATTTACTTTAAAATAAAAATGGAATTTTTAGTAGGAACTGATAAGTAACTAATTTCATGAGCGTAAAAAGCCTTTGAGTATAAATTTACGTTACATTTTGGAACTCTGGCAACAGTAGTAAGATTGAAGTCATTAATTTATCTCTACATCAGAAATAATTTATTTTAGCTTTTTGAAAACATCCAAGTTTACCTATGGTGTTTCAGTTTAAGGGGTTTGTTCTCTTCTTATTTTGAGAAAGAATTTCTGAACACAATAATTCCATTGTCATTAGCACGTCTCACTTGTATTTGCAAAGTTGAATGATGGATCTTTTAACAGGAAACTTGGAATCAATTATATTTTGGTAGAATGTATATAGTGGCTTTACTGTTTTAAATGTTGCAGAAAATTGAGAACCTTATTTTTCATTTCATGTTTTCATGGACTTTAGTAATTAGTAATCACAATGAATAATAAATTATGTTTTTTTCAACATTTATGTATTAAAAAGATTTGGAAAATAATATGTCTGTTTTTATTTTATACAATTTTTTAATGTTTTGAGTACAGTAAAATTCGTTTCTGGCTGTAGTATTGATATACCTGATGTGCTTCATTCAAGATACGTTAAATTTAAGAACTATAGTAAAAAATAACAATTTTAATGGAAAATTCGCTATTTATATATATATATATATATATATATATATATATATATATATATATATATATATATATATATATATATATATATATAGCTCATAGTAAAATAAGAATTTTTACATTTGGACACAAACTGTAATACATAGGATATTCATAATCTCTTAAATATTTTGGTAATAAGAACTTTCAGGCATCAAATTTATCTTAATTCTAGTAGGATGCATTTCTTACTTCCGTAGTGCTGTCTTTGCTACTCATAAATACTTTTAGAGTTTTTTTAATGTAACTTTCACAGTGTATAAGAATTTGGAAATATAAATCAGAATTTTATTTTGAGAAAGTTTTAATAATTTTAATTTTTAGATAATAACTATTAAAGTTAAGTAATTTTTATTTTTTCGTAATTCACAGAGGTTAAATTCATTGGAAAGTTTATATTAATATGATTTTTATTTTCACACCAGGATAAAATTTTGTGATCCCAATTTAATTTTGATACTATTACTAAATGCTTATTGGTTGCATAACCAAGGGCAAGCTTCTCCGTCACATATTCTTAGTAATTCACAGAGGTTAAATTCATTGGAAAGTTTATATTAATATGATTTTTATTTTCACACCAGGATAAAATTTTGTGATCCCAATTTAATTTTGATACTATTACTAAATGCTTATTGGTTGCATAACCAAGGGCAAGCTTCTCCGTCACATATTCTTAGTAATTCACAGAGGTTAAATTCATTGGAAAGTTTATATTAATATGATTTTTATTTTCACACCAGGATAAAATTTTGTGATCCTAATTTAATTTTGATACTATTACTAAATGCTTATTGGTTGCATAACCAAGGGTAAGCTTCTCCGTCACATATTCTTAGGTATCTAGATTGGTCCTACGAAGAACCATTAGATTCACCAATCCTAGTCGATGGCTTTTTGAGAGTGAATAAACTTGTAGATCTCGTCTAGAAAAGACTTGACATGGAGATTAGCAACGACAACACTATTTAGTCATATTTCTTTTACCAAACATCTCCTATATATTTATTTTATAAACGATAATATTAATTTTGATTAAATGAAACTGAAAAGATTATGTGATTGATTTTTCCACAGGAAACACCGTGATATTTCAAATCATCTCTCTTTTCTTTTTTCATAATATTTTTTTATCTATAATAAATAATGTGTAAATAAGAATATATATGAAAGTTTATCCTTGGTGATAATACCAAACTATTAATTCTGCTATGCCAAAAAATAATTAATTTGCAAAACTGTGGATTGTATGAAAGATTGGCTGAAGCTTTCATTTATTATTTTCTTAAAAAGTGGTATTATAAAAACAAGATAAAAATTGTTTCTACAGCAACAATTCTTTTATTATGAAACTTAATTATCTGAAAATATTTAAATTTTGACATTTATTTATTTTATTTACTATAGTTTTGCTAAGTCTCTTTGTTATCACGAACATTTTTTTATTTTATTAAATTAATGAAACTACTTTAAATATCAAGATGTAAAAATATTTCCTTTAATGTTTAAATACTTTTCTAATTACACAGTGTATTCTTAATTTATTTTATTGAATTAATGAAATTACTGAATGTATCAAGATTTTCTTATGAAAAAAGTCTTCATTAAGATTCGAACACCATTAATTAATATGAAATATAATATCAACCATTCTTTAACAAAAAAAATACTTTTAAATTTCTTAACTTAATTTGCTTTTCTTGACAAGAGCATTCATTTATTTCTCATGATCATTTGAATAATTTGAAGGAAAATCGTATAAAAAGTGATTATTTTAAATTGAACTGAAAAAATAAAGATTAACTGTGATCCTTTAAGTTTATAGCTACATTTTAAATCTAATTTTTTTCAATTTTATATTATTAAATTTTTTAAGAAGTTTCTTTAAGGAAACATATATTTAAATAAATAATCAAATTTTAAATAGGATATTTTTAGACATTTAGTAACTTAACTTTTAACATTATAAAACTTAAAGTATGATAACTAAACTGCTGGTCATTATAATTACAGTATCATGATCGAAAATGTAAAGAAGTGACATTTAATATACCTAAACAATTTCTCATGAAAAAAAATCATTAAATTTGCAAGCTGTTTAGGAGTTTACAGAATAGCAAAATTTATAAAAATACTTTCCGGCATTGACTAAAATAGCTTTTATTCGGTTAGGCCAATTAGATTTGGATGACACAAATGGGAAATTCACCCCATGCTGCTTCTAGGCTACACCATACGTTATTAATCCCATAGCGGGAGAGTTTTACCAGGACAGTCTCTCAACAATCCCTGACCACGTGTTTTTAATTGATGAAAAGTTTGGAGAGCGTGAAGAAGAATAATTGAATAACTTTTGTATGAGGAAAGTCAAAACATGCCGCACAGAATGTTTTCCAAAATCATTTTGTTGAAGGACTATCTTTCTCAGGTCTCGAAATTAAGGTACAACAATTAGTCTTAAAATGCCAGAAATGTACTAATCACTATTCAAATAACATTAATTCTTTCTAGAGATATGCGCGTTATATACTAACTGGCAGCTCATACCATGACAATAGGTGAAAAGCCCTATGACGATATCAAATACTATCAGACGATGATCGTTTTCAACGAAGACTGCAGACAAGTATGCGGTTATCAAATTACTGCACGTAGAATCAGACTCGTCTAAAAAGATTACATTACATCACCCCAGTATCTAACTATGTCGTTGTTGGCATAAGAGGTGACGTTTGTCTATATGTTGCTTTGTCAAATGAAGCTAAAGTAATTGTCACTGAGCTTCTTTATAAATCATTGTACTGCATTAGAGGTTACTGAACATATTGCAAACAAATTCATTATTGGACTTACAGATTGTGATGTCGTTTACAATTTCACAAGACCTAGCTCATCAATATATCTGTCCTATCAGGTATTAGTCAATGGAGACATAGGAGATCCTCCATGCTGTTCAATGTGAGACTCAGTAAAACAAACTTTGATTCCTTATTCGCGTGACAGTGGCTGTAGTTTGATCAGTGCTAATGGAAGTAGCATAAAATGATAATCCACTTACTCACCAGGCAAAAATCTTGCTTTTGTTGAATTCCGATACTTGCTGGTAAGCATCTCTACTTATTTGAGATAAAATCTAATGTTCTGAAAATTTGTGACCTCTCTCTCTCTCTCTCTCTCACACACACACACACACTAAAATTATATTTTATATATAAAAAAATGATAGTTTAATTACTTTTGTAATAAACCCAATAAAATGTATGTATCACATATATTTAAAAATATATATTTAAATTTTATTTAGGAATAAACTGCTTTGTTATTTATTACTATGTAAAAACAACTTAATTTTAAATATGTAATAATTATAAAATAAAATTCAGATGTTTTCAACGAAACTAATTTCTCAATAATAAGTAGTTTTTCTGTTACAAACCAATTGAACAATACAAATTACGGAAAAGTATCACAAAACTTTTAAATTTATAACTTTGTAATTGCTTTTTCTTCTTGACTATTTTGTTCTTATATTGTTAGTTTATATTTAATTTTTTAATATTTAAGTCATCTTTAATATATGTGATCTTGAGTAAATTAAATCAGTTTTCGACACATTTGAAAGTTTGTTAAATAGTTATTACGATTAGAATAGTTTCTGAACAAACATATAATTCAAGTTGAAACTATGTTCAAATTTAAATTAAAAAAAAATGCCATTGTTAAAAATGCTGGCGCGCTTGATTATTTCATTGATTAAAGAATATTTCTGAATAAAACTGCCAAAAAGCAAGCTTTTAAATATAAAAATTCGTTTTAATTGGAAAATTTATTCACAAAAATCTGTCAAAAAAGTTTAATTTGTCTTAAATGGAATATTTAAACAAAAAGCAAAGTTATTGTTAATAAAAGTAAATACTTATGAAATATTAATTAGAATTAATAAATAATTGATCTAAATAAGTTAATTTCATTATCTTTTGCGATCATTATTGATCTGTTAAGTGTATTATCTTTTATAACTGTTAAAGGGAGTTTTATTGGTATTATTCTGACAAGAATTTAGTGAGATAGCTTCAAAGAACACTATAGTCGTGGTTTAGCAATATTTTAAAGAAAATAAGACAATATTCGTTTAAGTTTTCCATAACTTTATTTTAAAATGTTTGAAACAGTGAAAAACGTATAGTTTCACCTAAACAACAGGAAAGTATAGCTCACATTACCATTCCAATATGATAGTTTCGCAAAATATGGGAAATGACCAGAGAGTGGGCATTTAAAATTGCTATTTCATTGGAAGCATCAATATGAAATAAAACATGGCTGGAGAAGGTTTGAGACGTGCAACAAACAGCAACCGGTGATTTACATTGAGTCGTTGCAATAATTAAGTATACAAGTCTTTAGAGGCCATGTTTTTTTATTCAAATATTCTTTCATTCAATATAACTCTGTTAATATATATACAAGAATTACAATTTATTTATACATTTTTTTAATAAAAACACATTTTCTTTTTGTGCATCAAATGGCACAGAAGTTGTTTACCAGTATTTTCCCAGTAAATCTTCTTCTATAGTTGGTTTTTCTGAGCATTATTTCAAGTGGAAGGCAGGAGTTCCAAAGAAAAGCTCACAATTCCTTGTCGAACTAATAAACAACATTCAATCCATTGTATTTTTTATGTAGCGAAAGTAATCGAAAGCGTAGATTTTTAGAACAAAGTTGTAATAACCACATGAATTTGATATTTTAGTTTTTACAGTAATTCCTCCTCTAACACTGTATATTAGTTCCAAGTTATTGGAAAATGCGTTGTACGAGAATTCTCGTAAAACGCGCTCGTATGACCTCGTATAACACTTTATGTTCAAATAATTCACGCTTAATTTTTCACGCTAAATTGAATATTTCTTTTAAATCGAAAATTAAGGAAAAACTATGTTATGAACGTGCACGTTTTATTAAAATCAAATTAAGAACATTTTAAATAAAATTTTTTACATGAAAGTAGCTAAAAAACAGTTAATTTCAAATAAATTCCAAAAGCACTTTTACAAGATGTCTATTCTCTGTAAGAGCTTCCTGAAATAACGTTTCACTGACAACTATTTTAGGCAGAATGTGATCAAAGGTCAATACTATAATTTAATTTTTTAGAATCCAACTGACACTATGTACTGACGTATTGGAAATTAATTGTGAACTGTATAAATAATTATAAATTTCGCAGTACAGAGAAATATAACGTGAGGAAGGGTCATGAAATCACGTTACTAGAGTATCCGTTATTGGGGGATTACTGTATTTTATTCATTATAACAAAAAAAAGAATTTTCCCACACATTTATAAGAATAATTATTTTTCTCACTTATATCTATGAACACTGTTATAAAAGGAACTCTTTTATAGGAAAATTATTTCAATAACAAAAAAAAAAAAAAAAAAAAAAGCCATTTTTTTTAAAAAAAAAAGTTCACCTACTGACAAGCAGTTATTTTTGATTTCTATTAAAATTCGATATTTTTATATATTAGGTTATTCCAAAATTTGCTTATATAATTAAAATTGAATAATTTTGTTAAAAAAATTTATTTACCTGGTTTTGAATAATATTTGATTGATAAATAAATTATGATTTAATTTCATTAATAACTCAAAAGTTTTTTTTTATTTTAATTCAAATATTTGCTTTATTAGGATCAATAAATATTTTACATGATGAAACATTATTTTTCGTGTAACGTCCCAATTACAATTTTTCCCATTGCTTTAATAATACTGTCACATAAAAAACTGCTTAATAATTAATAATTACTAATTAAAAAAATGGAATTAAAAATAATTCAAACTCCGTATAACAAAAAATAAGCTGCGTAATTTAAGAGAGTAATCCAATTATCTATTTTTAATTTTTAATTAGAACACAATAAAGGCTTTATTAAGAAACTTTACACTTCATAAAAAAAAGACTTCTTTCAAGAAAATTATAATTTAAGTACTTAACCGTGATCAATAATTCTATTTTATGATGTGCATGATGGCATAAGACATCGACGTAAATTTCCGTTAGTTATTGGAAAGATTATGAAGAAAATTTTAGATTTTTATGTTTCAAATTTTTATTGAATTAAATGTGAATATCAAGTTTCACTCCAACAGAATCTTTATTACAGAGTAATTGATAGTATTTTTTGAAAGTTTATTAGTTATCCGATTGACGCATTCTATTCGTTAATTATGTGTATTTAATAAGACTTTCTTTTCGAGATTAAATAAAATATATTAATTAAATTGATATACTGGTAAGTAATATAATATTTAATATTTGTTTTTCTAATTTAATAATAATTTTGTAGCCAGAGAAAATAAAATTTTAATCTTAATTATTTCAGTTGGGTTTGATAAAAATATTTATTAAAAAAACTTTTTAAGAAAAATGATAAAATGATTAAAACGAAGAATTCAAATCTTTGCAAACATTCTTAGTCTTCTTCAATGATTTAATTTTTTTTATCGTTATAAGTTATTTAGTGAAATAAAAACCCACAAGCTTATGAATTGAATATCATTAAAGCTATAGACTTATAAAATAACTCAGATGAATTTTAAGCGAAAAACTTCTGATACCAATTTTAATATAAATATTTTAAAAGAATTTTTTGCTGCAATATCTAAGTAGTGATATAAAATGAGAAATTATTTTGGTCG
This sequence comes from Latrodectus elegans, assembly GCA_030067965.1. Classification (NCBI taxonomy): domain Eukaryota; kingdom Metazoa; phylum Arthropoda; class Arachnida; order Araneae; family Theridiidae; genus Latrodectus; species Latrodectus elegans. Next base: position 54,056,742 of record CM057813.1, read on the forward strand.
GAAACAGAAAATATTTTACTTTAATAACAAAATTTTGTGAGGGATATTCTTTAATTCTTTCAGTAATTATTATAAATATTTATTTAAATTAAATAAAACTTTTTATTACATTATAACAATCGATTAATTAATTTAATTAATGATTAACTAATGAACAATAATTAACATAACTCGAAATTTAGAATAACTTTATATAATTCATCAAGTGAATTTTAAGAAATGGAAAAAGAAAATGAAAAAAGAAATATGAAGAGAGGAAAACCATTTTGGTTAAGATTGAAGCTTAAAAACTGACTTTTATGTAACTACATGTATTAAAAATTTCAAAATTGCATAAAAAAAGAAAATATTAAATTTAAAAAAAGAATAATTTTAATAATAAAAAGAATAAAAGATTATATTTAAAAAAGATTAATAGATCAAATAAATTACAGGAAATTTAAAATTATGATTTATTTTGAAACCTTTGAAACGGATGAAAAAAATTAAAATTATGAAACCTGTATAAAACTTTGATGACAAACAAAATTAAATGAATAAGTTGTGATGAAATTTCACAAAGTAGATTAAGAATCCTACTGGAAAGTTCAAATATTAAACTTCTTCAATTATAAAATAGAAATGAAATTTTAAATACTGCGTTTTCTTAGAATATAACGTAAAAAAGAATCTTAATACCAAAATTAACAATAATTAATCTTCTATGAAGACATCAATAAAATATTTAAATGGAAATAACTAGGAATACATGCAATAAAAATTCAACTAAAATTACAAATTAGCAAATTCATTAATAAATTCAGTAGAGAAAATTCCGATCATTCATATTTTTGCAAATTTTCTAGATTATGATGAAATATCTAAATAAAGCATCGTTGAATATAGATTTGTAAAAGCAATAATCCTGTGTGGCATTTTAATAATACTGAAGTTAAAAGAAATTCTATATTCTAAAAATAATGATAAAAAAATTTTTGCTGAAGACATTAATTTTTAAATCCAAAAAATTAACAAAAACCCTTAATATGTGTTGGTTCTTAAAATAAAATTATTTAAGAAAGCAACTATCTTTAGATACAAAATCACAAATGGTGTATCGCGTTGACACATAAATTTTAAGAAATTGTCATTACATTTGTAAACTGAATTTATATCTATGTTTACATCGGTTTATATAGATGTCAAGAATGTTAAATTAGAACTTATTTTACTACATGGGAAGCATTTTTAAAATTAAAATATAATCATTTAAGCAGATTTCAAAATATGATTCTCTATAAAATGATTTTTGAAAAAAAAATGCAAAATTTTTGAGTTAGAATCAACGGTGATTTCATTTATTTGGTCTTGTTCGCTGAATAAAATACTGCGACAAATTATAGATAGTCTCTAGATTTTGAAGAATAAGTTTAAATATTATTAATATGTATGCTAAATTTCATACGGAAGGAATTTAATTTTGAGAACTGGTACAAAGAAGAATTTAAATTATTCCAATTTTCACTTTTAAATTAATAAAACAATTCTAGGTATAGACAACAGATGGCGCTCATTGTACTAGTTTACTTTTTTACTGAAAGAACATTTTCCTTCAGAATTTTCAGTTTAGTTAATTTCATTTTATATTTTTGCTGTTATTCAAAAAATATTCCACAAAAGGCAATGAAAGTGAAGTACTTACGCAAACTTTCAAATTTGCCTTTAAAAAAAAACAATTGATTTTTCGGCAGTAGTAAAAGTCCGATAATTGAAAAGATACAAGGGATGTCATTATATTGGTTGTTCAAAACAAAGTACCTTTTAAAAAAAGCCGAGATTCCTTGTGTGTGTGTGCATTTTTTCAGATCTCAAAGTGTAGGAGACATTCAGTTGAGAGCGAATTTTTTTTTCATTCGCCTAAGAGTAATATTTGTAGACAAAAAAGAAAATGTAAAGCTGTTCTTAAGTAATTTAATGTTTCATTTATAAATATATTTGTTTGCGTTGATGTTTTATGTTGTACTTCTTGCAAACGATTGCAGAATAAAACAAAATGAGCTTCAACTTATTTTTAAAACTGTTTTTCGAAATTTGTACAGCTGTTTTTTTTTAAACCCGTATTTCTATGCAAGAAATAACATTGTTCCTTGTTACTAAAAATCGTTGAAAAAAATATTGCAAATTGCTTTATCAAAAACGGAATCACAGTTAAAAATATTTTTAATTATATAATATTTAATGCAAAATTTTCATTTTAAATTAAGTCACATAATCCGAATTTCCTTTATACATTACTGGATATGTCAAACATGTAGTTAATGGAATTAAAATATTATTTATTTAGTAAAGTCAATCAAATTTTAATTTTGAAATAACAAAATGGAACTTTTAATGATGAAAACAATTCAGGTTTCCTCAATATTTGACTAAATTCCTTTTAATGTTTTTTTTTTCAAAATTGATTGATTACTTTCATCAACGTTCCGATGATGCAAGTATATGCAACAGGAAAGATATTGAAAAAAATTATTTGGAAAGAGAAAATTTTAATTATATGATTCAAAATAAACATTAAACCAAAGATCTAAAGTTATAAAAATTTCTGAATGCAAATATTATTTATAAAAGGATACTTGATCGTAAGATTCGTATTATGAAACGACCAATGTACTTTATATTTATATAAGAGAACAATTTCAATTACAAAAAAAAGTTATATAGATTATTAAGCATTTTAGTTTACCAATTAATTTATAGGGCAAAATATTATATTTTTTTCATTAGCAAATAATAACATTTGGAAATATTAAGCAGAGCTGCTGGAATTATTCGTTAAAATTTAAAATTAGCATTTATAACTATTTCCTAAGAAATATAATCTGGCAAAAAGATATAGAATTGAATTTCTTGTTCGGGTTTTCAATTCCATGCCACTGAGATCTGTGAATGGTTGGACAGAATTGTGAGCTTCTCCTCTAGATCTCGTTTCCGACGAGAGACTGCGCTTCTTCCTTGGCGGGCGACCACAGTTTTCAGCTGGGGTCCGTCAGCCCCGCGGTCAACAGGGTGTTGTGATGCCGGTCACGATGCGGACTCGTTCGGGTTCCAAGCCGGACTGCACATCGGTGTACCATCGGTTGTCTAGGAAAGAAGAGGTCATTTTGCGCTGGTCACTTGAATACAGTCAGCTGCAAAATTAAAATTTCATGCTTACATGCAGAAAAGGTTGAAAGAGATTAACTAAACATCTAACTGGTCGAAGCGTAAACGGTTTGAGATCTATTAAGTTCGGAGAAGCTCGCTGCAATAAGATTTTTGTTAATTGAAATAAATAGTTCATTTTTGAATTGCTATTTACTAATTTGATTGAAGTGAATAATTTTAGTTTATAAAGATTTTCCACTTACATTAGTTAATAAAGATATTATTTTTTTATTAAATGCCGGTTTCACTGTGATGTTCGAAAACAACTCGAAAGATTTACCATATTCTACTGCATCATCCCTACCCCCCCCCATGAAATATTAAACACAAAGTTTATTAATGAATTTCTAAAGTTAAATTTGTGTGCTTAACGTAATTTCTAAAAGTAAGAAAAAAAGATTTAGAAAATATAGTATTTCACTTCACTTCTCATGTATTCAGAACGATGCAGTTTTAAGACTTCATATTTACATAATAAGCATATTTTATGCAATAGTTATCAATTATGCATTCTATATTTTTTTAAAATAAAAATTACTCCAAAAGCTATTAGTCTTACGGACTGTACAACATACATTAATTGGCATCAAATCTTCAAAATATGGTAAAAGCATTTTTTTTTCAGAAATAAAGTTTTCATATAAATGCATAATTTTAGTTTGAACATAAATATCTGAAATCTTACGATATTATTTGAAGGCAAAAGTATTTTAATTTATTTTCTATGTTAACTACATTGGTAAAAGGAATAGGTTGAAAAATATAGCCAAACAATAAAGTAATTGGCCTACAGATTCGTCGTAAAATATCGACGAAAAACTCAACTACTTATTTTCTTCTAATTGATTTATATTGAAGTCGTGGCATATGGATATTTTTATGTATCGTCTCAAAAAAAATGTTCACGTGAGTGACTTTATCTCAGGACAAAGTTTCCTTGTGTTTTGATTAGATATGCAAATAAATTCAGCTAAATTATCATCGGGTACATTAAATAGAAATAGTTTTTAAAATACCATTTCTAATGGCTTAATGTAGTTTATTCTAAAATTTATAAATTGTACTTTTAAAGTTATTATAATTTAATTCCTGATATATTTTATCAGTTTAAAATTCACATCAGTAAAAGTTGCTCTCCCAGTAAAACTACTTTTGTTTCGAGCAAACAAGATTTTTTTTTTGAAATGTAATAGAACTATTTAATGTTTGATTTCATAAATATTTAAACATGAAAGAAATGAAAATTTTAGAAATGGAATATTTTGAGCTAAAAAATTCAAATTAAGAAAAAAGGCATTTTTTTGATGTTTGAAAAAAAAAATGAATTTATTTGCATAGCACTGCTCATAAAATTAATTAGATTTTTCCTTTGCGAATATTTTCACTTATTAAAAATTATATTCATTCGGTTTCAGTTTTGCTCCTTGAAGATTTTTCTAAAAATGTTTTGAAGGATTTGTTGTTGAGTAATATTTTACGACAAAAATATTATGTAAACATATTTTCGTACTAAAATCTGGGAAAATTTTTTACAAATGTATATTTTATGAACATTATTCTTATTTATTTAAATTACATTAAAATTATTTTCAAATGAATTATATGCACTAAATATTTTTAAATTTCCTAACAATTTTCTTTTTGTTATATAAAAATAATTAGGAATTATAAATTTGTGTTTAAAATAAATTAGAACATATAACATATGTTAAATAATATGAGATCAAATAAGAGAAAATCTGTAAATTATATTTTTGACTAATTTCAATGAAAAGGAAGATTATGATTTAAATTATATTCGAGATTTATCAAGCAATCTTTTAAATTTCTTAATTAATGTTTAATTTACAACAACATTAGAAGTATTTCTATTATTTTAAATGTAAAATGTGTAATGTATTATACAAATAGGATATTTAAAGTTATCATTTTTTGAATATTTATTGGTAGGATAATTGACCACGTCTAAAATGTACATATTAAATGGTGTTCTTGAACATTAAATAAAAAATAACCCGACCTTAACACAAATATTTTGTTAAAATTATATTTAGAGGAACAAATAATGCAACTATTCTAGCAATTAAGTTGCATCAAGTAACTAAAATGTTAATTTTTTTCAAGAGCCTTCAGTATGATTTTTTAATCGGGAAATAAAATTAGTTTTGTTTAAAATTCTTTGTAGTTTGAAAATCATATAATAATAAATTGTCATACATTTATAACTTATCCTTCTAGCAACATGTTGCGAATAGAAGATCAGCATGTTATTGGAAATATAAAATGTATGAAAATATTTACTAAACTTATTTGAAGTTTAGAAATTATATTAGAAAAAGAAAAGAAAATTACAATTGCGAGTTTTTATTCAAAGAGAGGTCGTCTGAAATAAAGCTTTTTTATTTTTATTATTACTTTTTATAAATAGCGTTGAAAACAAATTTTATCCATAATTTTAAAGCATATAAAATTAAAAATCTTAACCTAGTATACATGATAATAAAGTTAAGATATTTTGAGAACAAATCGAAATCTTGAATATTTCATCAAAGTATTGCTTGTAATAATTTGTCTAAAAGTTTACATTACAAATTATTTTCCAATTTTACAGCACTTTAAGGGATAATAAAAAAAATTAATTTGATAGAAACGGTGAAATTTTACAAATGTTCGCAGCATGGAAATAGTTTATTCAAAATGTGTCAAAGAGAAATAACCTTGAATATATGTGTTTCTGTAGAAGAGAAATAACTGCAGCTTCGATCTTATTTATAAAACTTCGGCACATGATTTTCCTTAAAAATTAATAAATTCCTATGTCAACAATAAGAGATTTAGGATGAAATGAATTACATTTTCCAGTCCTAATCTAAATTGCTTATTAAAATGAACAATATTAGGATTTAGTTTACAAATAATAAAATCCAAATTTTTTACATGAAATTCTGAAATAATTTTTAATAAATTAATTCATTATTTTGTATTTACTTATTATACTTTTGATGATTCTTTGTTTTTATTGAAATTTGCTTTGAAGAAATGTGTTTATTATATTCTTGTTTTGTATAATGTTTACACAAGAACTACCTTAATAAATTGTAAATTGGCCCAAGTTTTTTTAATTAATATCTTACAAATCTCTCTTTTCAAAAATACTTCTTCTTATATGAATTGTTTCATCTTTTGTAAATGATAGTTTTTAAAAAATGAAAAGATTTATAAATCAATATATAAAAAGTTGCTCTCATATTGTTTGTGGAATCAATTTTAATAAATAGAAGAGATAAAGGAATGTGTAATTTATTGAACTAATAATTATTTTCATAATAATTTTAGGTTAAATCTTATAGCGAGTCTCTAAATTATAAAATGGTCAATTTTTGAATGTCCTTTAAAAATATGATATTAATGCCCAATTGAGGATGTTTTTTTATAGTACTCTAGATATTGGAAAATAAAAATAGTTAAAAATATGAATAAAATACAGACATTTTTAAATTCATTGCTTTGTCCAAAACTTTTCTGGAAACTCTTCTTTTAAATTTATTGAATATGCATCCAAAAGGTAAAATTCGTGATCTATTATTTAACGATTTTATTTAATGTTGAGCAGAAATTTTAAACTATTTTGTGTGAAACGTAAAATATATTTCCAAAGAACAGATGAAGTAGTTATTCGGTTAATATATATATATATATATATATATATATATATATATATATATATATATATATATATATATATATATATATATATATATATATATATATATATATATATATATATATATATATATATATATATATATAATATTATTAATAATAAAACGAGTTGATACATCAGTCAATAATTTATTGTTTAAAATGTTGATTTTATAAGAAAGAAATTTTAAAACAAATATGTCTAAAATGAAATATTTTTAATTTGTTCATTAAAATTCCAGTTGTGTATTCAGAAAAGATTAAAATCAAAAATAAAATATAAAAATTCTGGAAAATTTCTTTTTATACTTTCTGAAATATTACTGAGTAAAATATTTTATAAATATTTGGAATTTTTAGATTAGATTAAATGTTTAAACTCCTTGGTATTTTGCTGGGAGAAATTTCATTCGTAAAATCGATCGTATAAAAATTAAATTTGATAAAATCGTGCTTATTATTAAATCTTTTGAGTAAAAATAATGATAGAACGCTACAACTCATCTTAATGTATGGGATTAGTTTTTTTATATTCTAAATAGTAAATAGAAAAAAATTAGAATTGTTTCTTAAAGTATAGGTCAAATTTCTGTGATACTGAAACAAACTAAATATTTTATTGATGAAAAGTGATTTTCAATTAATTTTGGGTTATACTTGGAGTAAACATGTTTAAGGTAATGAAAATGTCAAATCATATGTATAAGCTAAATATATTTTAGCAATCTTATAAAATATTTTTCATAGTTTTTGTATCCATTTGTATTCTTTTAGTAAACCAATAACATGATTTTTTTGCTTATCATTCGCTTGTTTATGAGATTAATTTAAGTTTTTCATTTAAATCTAGTTATATTAACTATTATATTGACTTTGATATTAATGATTTTTCCATTTCATTAGAGTTTCAAGTAAGTGACGCAGGTTACAAATTACATAAATTAATATTTTTCTTTTAAAATTTTAATCAAAACATTGGGCTTTTTTTTCAATTTAATCATTGCTAATAATAATTTTAAAATTAATTATAGATTAGTTTTTGTAAAATTTCAAACATAACTGAGAAATTTTCATAGTAACGCTTACATGAGTTACAAATGTTTCTATGTAGAGCTGGAAGAATGTTAAAATATTTTAAAATACAAACAAAAAAAATTTTACTCAAAGAAAATATAAATGCATTATTAATTTTTCTTGTATAAGAGAATAAAATTGAACTTCTGAATCCTTTCTTGGTAAAGAATATTTTTAACAACTAAGCAATTATTAAACTTTTTGATTTAAATGCTTCCTAAAATTTGATATATCAAAATTAAAATGTATATTCCTCTAGCAACTGTCCTTTCGCAACCAATATTATGTTGTTGATGGAAGAACTTGTGGGACAACAATTAAAAGCAGAGCAGCATAATTTTTTTATGCTTACGTGGGTCGTCGGCGATCATTGTCTCTGTTGACTGGTGTTGGCTAATAGTGTCTGGAAGCTGAACGATATTCTTTTTGTCTAGAGCTCCAGAGTGAAAGGTTTGAAGTTGACTTCCTTCCTCGCCATTTTTTGATGAGTCAGACCCTCTTTTCCGTCTCGTCAAGGAATGTTGGAGTCGAATCTAAGCAATAAAAGGGTTTAAAGGAAAAATACTAAAGGTATTCAAGTTAATTTGTGTTTAATTATGATTATATTTGAATATACACTGCATGTATGCAAATGCTTAAATATAAAACACATGGATAATTGTGTTAATTCAATGCAATTAAAAAAAGAAATTAAAAAGTAGGAAATTTTATGTGCCAAATTATTTCACTTACAATGATTACCAAATATTCTTAGAAAAGAAATATTGCTTCCTTCAAAATAAATAGAGTTGCTTAAGTCACCAATTGATTAGATGTTTATTCTAATTATCGTAAAAACGATGCTTGTGTAAATAATAAGAAAACAGTTTTGTAAAAAATGTGAAGTAAAGTAAAACACAAATTGTTCATAATTTTCTCATTAACTATGCAATTTAGTGAGTTTTAACTTGAACACAGATTTTCAACAAGAAAAAGTAAAGAAGTTTAAGAAAAGGGAAAAATATTCCATAAAGGTATTAATTATTTCTTTAAGAAAACAGCATGCGAGTTCTTAATTTCTACTTACAAACACATTATCCCTTCGACGTAAAGGCTCCTCTTTTTCATGCTCTCCCAGATAGGAAGGGGAAGGCGGTTTGTCTCTTGGACAATACAGTTGATTATCTATGTAATTAGCCATAGTTATCACTTCTGAAAAACAAAATCACAGACAGGATTAGGAAAAGATAGGAATCAAGAAAGCTGAGTGACACCTTACATTAAGAATTTTAAAAAACAACAAATGACTTTTTACCAATAATTTTCTTTAATAATTAAGATAAAGTGCTACTATTGATTTTATTGTTTCGATTGTATCATCACTTGAAATAAAGTACATGCTCCATCAGAGAGATCAAAAGATTAAATAAATTATTTTTTTAGTCAGCATAAACAGACTTATATGTTTTTCCACGTATAAGTCCCTTTTTAATATTACAATTTGATAAGAAAAGACATTATTTATAAGGTAGAGTTTTATTTTCTGCAGTTTTAGGGAAATAATTTTTATACTCTTTATATATTTATACCATAAATTTAAATTTTTAACATGTCAATGTATAATAAGACCTTATGAAAAACAGTAAATATACACAAATCATCAAGATACTGTAATCGATTATATATATATATATATATATATATATATATATATATATATATATATATATATATATATATATATATATATATATATATATATATATATATATAAATATATATATATATTTCCTTATAGAAAAGGTAGCAGATGGAATTATATTAAATATGAATACTTATAAATATATTTATGCCTCCACATTTAGAAAAACATATTTATCTTTATAATTTAATTTAATGTGAACTGAATTTAAGAAATGCAATTGGGAATTACACTGTGATATTAAGTATCTAATAAAAATTTTCAATACATATAAAAACAAGGCATCGTTAATTTTCATACATTATGATACCTAAGTAAATATGAACAGTTACAATAAATATTAAATGTTATTGAATATTTAAAGATTGCCTTTATTTTTTGCTGCTGCTCATGAGAATATTATTTTGTCATTTATTTTATTTTGATAATAAAAGTCAAAAACATTTTAAAAAATTTATCTGATTGACATGTTATTGAAGCAAAGAGTTTAGGAACTCAGAATTTAATGACCAAATAATATGAAGATTAAGTGTTCTGTGTAAGAAAAATCTAGATTTCAAATACCCCATAATAATCTATGAAAACTGATATTTGATCAGATATTACTGTACTGTAAACATGTATTTATATATATGTTACAATCTTTTACAATAGCTATTCTATTTTGATTTTTACCTGTAATAATCAGCCATTTTTCTCTTGTGAAATTAAAATATCTATCTCAATTATAACTAATATTAAATTTTTCCGCAATAAATATAGATTGAAAAGCAACCAAAAAATCTACAAATTTTTATATACTTATAATATTTTTATTTTTTATTGTTTAAAATATAAGAAGGTTGTATTTAAAAGAAATATATATATTTTCAACTTTATCTTTTTTTTGTAAATTTCTTTGAGAATCTGTTTCTGTGTTCTTTAATTAATAATTTTGGTTTTTAATTCATAAAACGATTAAAAATGAAAGATCTATACAATGCTCTACATTTCCATATAAGTCACAGTTCTTTAAAAATGGATTCTATTGGATATATATTGAAAAATACTGTATCAATAAAATAAAAATTGTTTGCTTAATCAAAACGTTCATAATATTCATAAAAATTGTTATCTTTTGAAAGCAACAATATATTTCAATTTAAAATAATACGTTTTCAGGATTTTATTTTTTTACAGATTTTAAGAAAAATGGTGTTAAAATCATGAATGAGCATAATAATTTCAAAGTATAATAATCTCAGATATTATTTATCTCAGTTTCAAATAAATTTTAAGTACCATAACATATTTATTGTGGGATTTGAGTAGATTCTTGAGGAATATTTTATAATAATGCTTTGTGTTTTGAGATATAGTATTCTTCAAAATATTTCTCTTCTCACTTTACTTTGATTAATACATAAAACTAGCTCCTTAGAATAAACCTTAATTAAAATATGTTTTAAATATATATTTTGCAATTTAAGTATTAAAGAAATGTATAATAGGGATATTGTATATTATTTCGTGAGCATAAATTAAGAATAGATTATTACGAAAAAGTTGTCTTCTAAACAGAAATATACGAGTTGAAAAAACATAACTTTTCATTTCATGTTTTGTGCTTCAGTAAAGGAAAAATAAAAACAAAAGACATGCGTCTTTACATACAATTTTATTTCCCTCTCATCAATGTTGAAAACTTAGACTAAAAATAAATATATTTAAGTTTAATTTAGAGAATCACATACCCATTACGCATATCTTCTTGTGCATACACAAATCACTCATTTTTAGAAGAAATTCTGATTTATTTGAAAAGACTTCACTTACATAATTTTCTGCGCAAAAGACTTATTTGCATAAAAAATAGAATATTTTGAACTGTCTTATTATTATTTTTAAATTCTTTTATCGGTTCTTTTTCATTGAACTATCCTCTCTCAATTTGTAACCATGATTGCATTATATCGAGGATTGTTTATGTGTCCCAAAGGGTATACCACTCACTTTGTAGGACAATGTTTTACATAAAGAAAAATTTAAATATTTTGTCTGATTTACCAACTGCAAAAAATTTGAACAATGATTACAAGAAAACTTCGTGGCATAGTAGATTTAGGAATGTGTTATAAATTAAAGGATCACTGAGTGAAAAGTAATTGTAAGATACCTTTGAAGAGTTACGGAATAAATATAGGAAATATGAAATTAGGAGGAAATAAATTTCATTTATTTGTTAAAAGCATTTAAAGAATCCCAAAATTTTATACCAGTAATTTAAAATTTATATTCTTCAACTATACGTAGAGTTACAATTTTTGTGAGCATAAATTTCTTTTTCCTATTCACTTTATATACTGAAGATATAAAATAAATAATAATAACTATTAAGCAAAACTTAATAGTTATTACAAAACTTAATAGTTATAGACATATATACGTTGTTTTTAATTTTAAAGCTCTGGTGAAGAATTTATATTTGAATGGAAAGAGAGTTACAACTGAGAGTAAAATAATAACCCTAACTCTAGAAAACACTTCCTAACTCTAAATTAATCCTGACTCAAGAAAATAATTCCCCAGCAACAATAATATTGAAATGCTAGCTTTCTCAGAATTGTATATTTTTAATAAATGTAATCCTAAAACATTATTTTGCATATTAATGCCGAAGTAATTTTAAATAAAATAAAGTAATGTAGAAAGGAAAAATGTGTGTTTTTATTTGAAATGCAGCAAATCTTTCTGCAGACATATATATGCTAATAATACCAAGTGGGAAAACTGTGTCATGGAACGGTTTAGTTTTCATAATACGCCCTGAATGTTACGAAGATTTATAGCCAAAATAACTGCACACTCCATAGTTATTTATTGAATAGTAAAATGCATTCGAAATATCTGTTAGAAAGAAAGAAATAAGAAATATTTTCATATAGAAGTTAAGCTACAATTCAAAAAGGATCCCAACTGGTAATTTATCTTTTTATGCTGACATTTTTGGCCTAGAAATGCTATTTTCATTCTCAGATATGCTAAGTAACACGTAAATATTCAAGAAATTCTTCAAAATAGCAATATTATACAATATTTCTGTGACTCGGAAAAATCTTAAGGAATTTTGAATTTTGGAGAATGTCGATTCATTCTGAATTTTGAGAGAAATAAAAGTTTTCTAAAATGCATTCAAAATTTCACCACGTATCTAAATTCATAGAGGGAGAAAAGTATGTTTAATGATATCGGGAAAACATGAATTATATGATTTTTCCTTCATTGCTTAGGTTATGATAGCATCTCTCTTAATTGTGTGTACTACTAACAATATAAAATGTTTTAAATAATATATACCTTCCTTACATCAAACATAAAACTATATATATATATATATACATATATACCATATATATATATATGTATATATATAATATATATATATATATATATATATATATATATATATATATATATATATATATATATATATATATATATATATATATATATATATATATATATATATATATATATATATGGTATATTTTTAAGAGACATTGAAAACAAATATGCAGTCTTCAGAATTAAATTCAAAACTACAACTACACATGAAAAAATTGTTTTGTTTATCTATAACAACAAAAAGAATTTTTTTATTAAATAATAAAAATCACTAATATTGATGAGAAATAAACATCCAGAGATACATGAGGCAATAAATGCAAGTAATGTCTTTTTGTTGTAAATGCAGCTACAAATGTTGAATGTGTCTACGAACAATTTTGTTAGTTAAATTCCTTACCCAATGTAGGTAAATATTTTTGATTATCTAAAAATCTAAAGACTTGGCCAACTATCTAGAATGCCATCAGCTCGAAGACCTTGTCACGATAACTGAGCAATAAGTACTTTAATATTGCCAACATATAAAATAGAACTTGGCAGTGCTGATACAGTAAGCAAATTATCGTTTGTAAAATGTCATCTATGTACTTGCTACATGTAAGAGAACTTCACAACAGAACTGAAGTTGACAAGATGTATCTTATATGATAGTTCCCTATCGTCACTCACACACAATAACGAATGTTGAGATCGAATACTGAACTCCGTAACTAAAAGTAAATTTACTGAAATTATTAATTTGACTTTGACTTCGCTTTTGGGTTTGACTAACAGCTTAAGCATGACTAGCAGCATTTTAATGTGGATGGCGTAAATGGTCTTCTGGGAGGAGTTTTCATATATAAAAAGCCATAATGTGTCTCGAAGCAGAAAAGTCATAAAACTGCTGAGAAGCCATTTTCATTCATAGATTCAAAAGGTAGAATTGTAACATCCATTTCATGTTTCGTAACAATGGCTTGTATCAAACAATGGATATGAAAGAAGCTACCACTAGGCTACAGTGAGCTTATATCAACTTCACTTGAAATGTGGGATTCTTTACTTTTTTCCCAGTCACAAAACTACAAGTTGTATTTTAAGTGATGTTGTCACTCAAGGTAAAACTTGAATATATTCCATGAAACAACACATACTGTTTAATATCAAAAATAGTTTCTCTATGATGGTCTTTAAAACATTAACCAGATTAGAAAATAAATTTTAAATTTAAATCTGGATTTCTTTAGAATTATTTGGCATTTCATCTAGAAAGGACAAAAGACTTATTGATAAGCAACACATTAATGTTATTGATTTCCTGACTCAAGCTTGTCTCTCTCAAAATACCTAAAAAAAACCAGAGCAGCTACAATGGAAGACTGAACATTTTCTGACTTCTGGTTCAAACATAGCATTATTACCAAAATAATAAAAATGTTACTTCGTTTAATATATTGGTTAAATTCTGTGTTTGATGAACCTGAGAGCTAAGATGTGATTCTATAATATATAGGCCTGTATTCATCCTTATTCTTTGAACATATTTTTGGAAGGATTGAATATTTTTTAAAACATCTTCTCAATGAATATTGCATGCTCATCATGTAAATCAGATTGTAATTCAATGAAAGTACAAACTCCTTCAAAACTTTCTTTTGTCATAATATATGACTCCTTTAAGCTTTTCTAATGTTCATCAATGTTATAAGATTAATCATACGCATTATTGGCCAAATCTTATTTACAAGTCAAATTTATGAAATTTGGATGAATTTCTTTTCAGTGTATATCTTTACTGCCAACATGTGTTCTAGTCATTAAAAACAAAGTATTTCGCTTAAAAGATTGGACGAATCAGATACGACAAATAACAATGTAAGTATAAGGAATTCCTAATAAATATACCAAACACCAACTTAATCAAGTAACATTATAATCAAATATAGTCCCATTAAAAATACTAAAACATATATGAATATAAAGCAAAAGTAATTAAAAAACATATAATTTCATTTCATACTTACTAATGTCCCTTGCACTGTTAACTTCGGAATACCTATAGATAAATTTGTAAAAGTTGTGTTTATATACATAGTAAAGTAAGCATGATCTACTGAATAAAACCACAGAGGATGCCATTCGGAAACTACAAAGTTAGCATATTGAACGCGGAAGGAGATAAAAAAAGAATACAAAATTATATTGAACAATCGATTTTGTACAAAAACATACTTAAACGATATTAATACAAAAAAATGGTTAAAAGGCGTATTTATTTTTCGTGATTTCCATCTACTAAAATTTATTTTTTCCTTTCAGAGATACATTATAAATTTCTCTTTAATCGTCCGAATAAAATTTAGGGTCTCATTATGGTTTGTTTCTACACACAATGAAAATTATAATCTCATAGAGTATAAAACCAGCTTGGTCATTCAAAAACTTCATAGATTATTTTCACTAAGAACACCAAAAAACTGATAGACCCCAATCCAAATGAAGGTTTTGTGGTCCTTTGATATGTATTTTGGTTATTATTTTGGTATTTTGATATTTATTTATGGTTTGTGAAAGTACATTGCATTGATGTGCATGTGTTATGAATATCTGGCTCGAGAAAACTGGAAACATCAGGAAGATAATACCCGAATGTAATCCAAAAACAATAACAGCAAAAAAATTTATTCCAAATCAGCAATGTTGAAATTTTGAAATCGACAGTTATGTCTGCCGATTTCAATTCAATAAATAATGTAATAGTCTAGCAAGTGATTATACGAATGGGAGAAATTTTATATCGATAGATTTGAAATCTCCTATAGTGAATGGTATAAGACCGACGCAGAATTTTGTTATAAGCAAATTTTATGATTTAAAACACAAATACTTAAAATAATTATAAAAATAGCTTTCATATAAACTTAAAAAATTTTGTATTTTTATGTGCTCTTTTCTATATTAGCTTATTTAATTTTTACTAAAAATTCAATATTTATCTAAATGTGTCTGTTCTACAATATTTGCAAACAGCAAAATGATTATAAATTTTGTTTTTTTTGCTTTTATTTAAAGTTAAAAAGTTGAATTCAAATTATACTGTGCTGTTTTCCTCAATTTCAGAATTTTCTTAAAAAGTTTTTTCTAACTTTAAGGACATTATTTTCGAATCGAACTTTATTTTAGAAAAAAGAAGTAGCTTTTTTTTATCCAGAGACTTATTTAAAAAAATTATCGTTTTCTGATTTAATGTAAATTTTTTATCATTTCTATTGAAATAATTTATATAAGTAGGGTTTTTATAGAAGAACAAAGCAGTCATTAGTTTTAGGATGAAAAATTGTGAAGCAATTCTATGCTACAAGAAAGGAATTTATTATTTATATGCTTTGTTTTGGTAATTCTTTTTCTTTATACATTTTAAATCTTTATTTTACACTTGTCAGTAACTGAAAAAATTTGTTTTGTATTTATTTTTGTTTAAAATAAAAATAAATTGTTTACTAAAACTTCTTGGAGTTTTCCTAGAACAATGTTTGTTATTTGTTTTCTTATATGGTTGATTGCATTGTTAAATAACATTATCTTTACGCAAATTCAATTTAATCCGATATATAAAATTAGATTTCATTGTAACAAATGATCAGATATTGTTTCTACCTGATTTACTATTTATTATGAGAAAAATTTCAAAACGTCAAGCAATAAATTGTGTGTAAAAACAGTAATAAAAGAAAACATAGTTTTCTGAAATTATTTTTTGATTTACTTTTAAAGCAAACAAATTCACTTTAGTTTTTGAAATTTAAATGTATTTTTTAACTTTCATTGATGAGTTCCAGGAATTTATTCCTACATTCTTTTACAAAGTTCATGTTACAGTGAGATAGTTAGTAACAATGTCCAAAATCTTCGAATGTTTTTAATTTTATGCTAATATTGCTTAAAATTGAATTTAAATTTGTGTTTCTTAAAGAAATTATTATTTAAAAAATAAAAGATTTGTTTCATTTTAAAGGAATAAGGAGAAAATTGATCTTGAATTTATTAACAGAAATCATATTTAGTTTTGGATTTATATAAAAGTTATACAGAACATAATTTAATTAAAAAGCAAACTAATAAAATAAACTTGTGAACTTCAATTACTTGTGAAATTCAACTATTTTATAAATGTTTTTATATTTATTTAAAATGAAAATGCTCATTCATATTTTTAAACCCTTCATTCTTTATTTTATTTTCTTTAATAAAATATAGTAATTCTATAATAAAAATAGCAGAATAAAATATTTATATCATATTTAGAAAAATTAAGTTTATCTTTTTCAAAGCATGTATTATTATATAAATAAAATTGTATCACAATTCATATTTGTTTTAAAAGCATACATATGGAATTCCCAATATTTTTAAAAAGTGTGCATAAATTTGAACTTAACTGTCTTTGTTGGTTCAACTTTAAACTTTTTAATCTTAATAAACTTATGTAAAGAAAATGTTCTCTCATTGTCTGGCTTTTGATGATTTTTAACTTTTCATAATTGCTTGTAAAATTTATAATTACATGCTTTTTGTTTAATAATGTAGATGGAATATACCTATATATGTTGAGTAATTAATATTAAGAAATTTCTGATAATATTGTATGGCAAGAATCTTTTAAAAATGAAATACTAGCTTCTGCATTGAATTTAAAAATAATGTTATGCAAAGAATTAATTTATTTTTGAATTTATGAGAAAAATTCTCTATATTTATTCTTTTAATGATATAAATGCTCGATTACACATTATGCTATAATAATTATTCTCTATGATAAATGCATAATCAATTTAATCTCAAATTTAAATTTAATTGCGATATATATTATGAGCTGAATTTAATCTATAATTATATATTACACATGAAAGTTCTAGTTGACTTAAAAATAATTGTCTTAATTATCTTTGAATTTATGTTTCTTCATGTTTTATCTCTTGATGATAATAGCAGCAATGATTATCATTATCAGTAGTAGAATAATACACTATTATTAATTCCATAATGAAATAAAAATATTTTATAAATATCCCTTTTGGGAATCATAATTAATACAAAAATTATATTGGTTATTACGACACTTTATTTTGGAGAATGACTTCCTATAAAACAAAAAATTAAATTTTTAACTCTTATGAAAATTTAAGTATTCAATATTTACAAATGTAACACAGGTCCAAACGATTTATTAACAGAATTTAGAGAATTACCATAGGTTTATTAAATTTTAGCTAAAGTTTATATTCGAGCATTGTAGCATTTTAAAAATTTATTGAGATAAATCCTATCATATACATTACAGAAAAGTTATCTACATTAAGTACAGATGAAGAATTACACGTGATAATTGAATTTTAAAAAGTCAGAACAACACATCATTTTTCTAAATATTATGCCTTAGAAACAAATGTTTTTATGATATATAGTATCAGTCAATTAAAAATCATAAAAAATTAATTTAATATTTAATAAAAGAAAAAAAATTATAAGTGCTGTCATAATAACTTTTCATGAAGCGGAAGAGATTTTAAGAGTTTATCCTAATATTTAATACCTCAAATATATTGTTTGGTTAATAACTTTCATTAAAATAAAAGAATAAGTAAATAAGTATTACATAGATTTTAAGGCTGTCGTTATTTTCTACTAGAATAAGGAAAATAATTTCTTGCACAGTCTTTATTTTAAAATATTGTAATTTATTACGATAAAATATTTTTGTAATGCATTTGTCACATAAATAGTGCTGCAGAATTTCTAAATAAACAATATTATCAAAGAAAAAACACAATATAAACTATATTTTTTAATATAACATTATATTATTTTATATGTTAAATATTAAACATGTTTGATATATATTAAAACATAAACATTATATTGTAATATAGTATAAAACCAACGTTTATTAACTATGATTTATAATTGAAGTATAATTAAAGCATTTTTAAAAAATTGAAATATGTAACACATATATACACGCATGCAGTAGTGTATATGTGTAGTTATATATATATAATATATATATATATATATATATATATATATATATATATATATATATAGATATATATATATGTGTGTGTGTGTGTGTGTGTGTGTGTGTGCATCCAACACGTTTGAATCAGAGATTAGTAACATTAATCAGATTAAGATATTCTTTGTATTTTCAAAATATTTAATTTTTTTGTTTGCAGACATAATATTAGTTCTATTATTTATTTGTGATTATATATAAACAAAATTAACGGAGAAGTATATAAGAAAACTTTACATATTTAAAACGAATTTTGATTATTCCAAGTACTGAATATTATTGTTTTTAAAAGCAGGTTGTCTGAAAATTTTCATAATTAAAGTATTAAATTTTAAAATTATTTTATTAGTGTACTTGATGTGCAAAAACGTTTTTATAAAAATTTAATGTAAATTGGAAAATGAGAATGGAAATCTTATTTACTCTTGAACTTATATTAAAAATTATATTAAAAGTATTCTTTTAAATGGAAATTGCAATGAAATAAAGTATATATTTGTAACACAAATGTTTAAATAATGTTTAGTTATAAACTCCTGTGATTTAGATTATATGAATTTAAGAATACTAAAACAAAAAATATATATTATAGTTGTTTGTTCAATGAAATTAATCATCGTTTTCTCTTGAAATTTTAAGCTGTTTTGCCAATTTTATTATTTTGATTTCTGTAAATTTCACAATTTGATAAACAGACCACTCATTTGTTGATTTTTCCTCATAGAAATATTTTTTCTAAAGTTATAGTAAAACACTTATTAGAGTGATAAACAGTTAAGTTAAGCATATACTTTGCACAGGTGCTGAATATGTGCCGAAACATCTAAAAAGCAAGAACTTGTTTTCTAACTTTTCTTCAGAATGTAAATTTTTAATATGAATGAACACTCACAAGATTTAATTGTAAATAGATTTAAAAATTTATGTACGTTTATGAAATTGCATATTGTTCTATTAGTAAAAATGTACATATTAAGTGCTATAAGGCAGCCTTTTAAATATGCACTAAATTTTAAGCATTAATACCTGTATTATAATAGTAAATAAGTCACCAACCACGACGTTTTAAATATAAGCAAAAAAAAAATCACTGTTTTATTCTAAATTTTGTCTTAAGATGACTGTTTTTTGCTGAACTCATGTGTGAAAAACGTATTAAATAGAATAAATTCGGATATAGTCTGTACTATTGTTAATTGATAAATGGCAATGAGCCCAGATAAAAAGGTCCGTATTACGAACTTTTTCCATAATCATTGGTGCAAAAACACTGTCTTTTTAGAATCTTTTATTATCTAACTTTCTTTATTCTTTCACTCGATATATCATTTCTTCTTTCACCCATAAATGTTTCTTTTTTATTTTTATCCAGATCCATCTGTAATAAGGTCTAGATAATGTCTTCTTCAGCAATTATTACACAGACAGTGAAGACATATTAGCTAATAAATTAACTGGAGTGAAATAAAGAAAAAAAAGAATGAAAATAGAGTAGTTAGGGAGAATTTCCGACTCCGACATCTCTTTCTCCGACTAATAAAGAAAAGTCGAGTTATCTCACCTGGAGTCATTACTGGGGGCTTTTCGTCCTCGTCAGAAGGGCAGATACACATGTCTCTGTTCCCTTCTTTGCCGTTCTTTAATAAAGCGTCCGACCTAGAAAAAAATCCCAGAAGGAATTTACATCACATGGGAACTGAAGTGATAAAGAAAAATCAGAACGTGTCAGTCACTTTGTTAAAAACAATTGTTAAAATAGATGTTTGGACGGGTTTTGTTTAGTGTTTACAATATTCTATTTGTAAGCAATTTATACGAAGCTGAGACTTCCATTTTTCTTGTAAATACTCAAATGGAAAAAGCAAATGTTGAATTATATATGCATGTATTGCTACAATTCAAGAAAAATTAATGTAGAAATTTTGAAATATTTTAATTTGTACACAAATTTTTAATAAAATTTATGACTTTGAATTCTATTACACGTGTGAAATCATGTTTTTCTATGGAACTTTCATCATTATACTTTAAACAATGATTAGAAATTTTAAAATATCAAAATAGAATTTTTTAGTTTCTAAGGGATTAATTTAATATAAAAGCTATCCTGTTCGAAATGTAAATGAAAAAGAAGTGTTTAGTTCTTCCATTATTCAGGAATTTTTGGTATTTAGTATATGCGATTATTACGAAAATTGATAATTTTTTATTATCGTTGAAAACTATATTCTCTTAAGGTACACTTTTCTTTCCTTCATAGAAAGAATACAAAAACAGAAGAAAGTTTGACTATATGAATATAGAAAAATGTTTCTAGATTGTTCAATTGTTTTTTAGAAAATATATATTTTATTATGTATGAATAATAAATAACTTTAAAACTTAAATACGATTAACAAATAAATATTTTTCAGTAATGAATTAAAACTCAGCATTTCAAAGCATCTAAAATTGTAATTTGACAAAAGTAACTTTTCAATCTTCCTTCATTTAACAGCAAACCAATGCATCTCTTTATTTTCTATAATTTAATCAATCTATCATTTCATTAAATTGATCACTAAAATAATCATATAAATGTTAATTCATTCATCTTATAAATTCATTCAAGTTGTATTTTTGTGCAACAAAACTTTCTATCAATATTCTGTAAACAAAATTCCAGAGAGTTTTTGTTTCTTAAATTTTTTACTATAACAATTGCATTAAAAATATTCTTATATTTTTCAGTTTTTAAACCAATACATGCAACACTTCTATCCATGGGTAAAAATGAAAGAATGAAGTTTTAGAATTAGATTAACGATTTTGAATTTGTAACTATATCATTTTTATTCCTATTCCTAGAAATCCTAGTTCATTTTAAATATCAGAGAACTCAATATTTTAAGAAGATATATTTTCTCTTTATATTTCAATATAGATGTCTGATATTCTTCAACATTAAACTTTTATAACCTAATTATGTAATATATATCGCACACTATTTTATGGTCTTTTTTATAGCAAGTATGTGATATTATGGCACAATATGTCTTGAGAAATCACATACTAATTCATTTTTCAAATTAATGATTGCTTATGATAAAACTTTATGCAAAATATCGTAAAAATATTTAGAAAAAGAAACAAAATCAACATATTAAATACATCAATAAGCAATTAAAGTTAAATTCATAAATATTGGAACATATATTTTTTATTAAACTTTAAATCTCTTACAAACATCATGCCGTCTTAAAGAGCATTTAAAACCAATGAAAAAAATCATAAATCTAATTGTTAAACCAACTGTTATAAATTTAACTATAATCTGTAATGAATCATTAAGGATTGGTAGCAAATGGTTAAATTCCTTCTATTTAAAAATATTTTTTTTAAATAACGTCATTTGCAGAAAAAAAACGCCGAATAAGTTGAGGGAATACATTTACATGATTTGTAATGTCTGAAACATTTCAGATTACTCAGCGGCACGATGCTTTAACTTTCACTACAATTAATGTACCCGGTAAAAGGATTGATAATTTTTTCCGCTTTAAGCCATTGTTAAATTGCACTCATTTCTCAAAAATAGGTGACGATAAGAGTTGGAAAACTGATCAAGAACACCCACTATTAGTCTCAAACTATGACCCAACCAATTTATTTCGACCCTTCTTGAGGATTAATAATGGACCTGAGAGGTGTCCCTAAAGATTTAGCTGCGGTGTGACTCTTCACTGGGAGTGGACAACGGTCAAGAATTCAGGCCATTGGATGAGACAAGCGGATTAGCCTGGGCCCCAAGTCAATCTTTGAGGTGGAATTTTCATGGCCTTTCTTTCTCGAAATAGAACACTTGGGAGCGCGGCACGATGCTTTCTGCTTTAGTATGCCGCAAGGGTAGAATATACGGATTCTGTTGGCGTTATTACTAAGTTCCATTCAGCTTTCTAAGAGTAATGGCACTTGGCTTAGCAATGGATGTCGTAGGATATTTTGATTAATACTGTGATCATATGAAGGAGATCAGCAGTACGACATGATAGATGGATGTTTGGCATTTTTTTTCCAGTCTCGACAGAAAGTGATGATTAAGGAAAAAAGAATGTGTGCAGTTAATCATTTCATTTCGATGAAATAATTGCATCAGCTTAATAAATCAATAGTCATTCAGTTTGATTCTGCATCCACTGTAACCGTTAAAGAAAATAATTATCTACCATTTATTTATTGTTACATTTGCAAAGTTAATTTCTTAGAGAATTATGAATGAAAAGTTCATATTTTGGGAAAGCTTGAGT
Source organism: Latrodectus elegans (assembly GCA_030067965.1). Classification (NCBI taxonomy): domain Eukaryota; kingdom Metazoa; phylum Arthropoda; class Arachnida; order Araneae; family Theridiidae; genus Latrodectus; species Latrodectus elegans. Next base: position 54,080,113 of record CM057813.1, read on the forward strand.
AGAAGAAATATAAATTTCGCCTAAATATAAGATTTAAAAATGAATTTATCTGCTTTTAATTTTTAATATTTAAAAATTGTTTGGTTTCTTTATCACTTATATTCAATATGTAATAAAAGTTATAGAGGAAAAACTTAAGATTATTTTATACTGAGTAACTATATATGAATAACAACTATATTAATGTTACTAAAAAGAATGAAAAAGAAGAAAAATCATTTATTTAATTCAGTCATATCTTAATATTGAATTCATTTTTATGCATAAATATATAACAGTTTTTACATAGATAAGCTTGTCTATTGTTACTTGTAATCAAAGATGTTTAATAATTTTAAATTACTTTAATATGCTATTATTAAATGTAACTCATATGCTTATAGCACATGTTTAATTTTTTTTCAAGAATAATTACTTGATTTTAATAAATGTAATAGAATAAAGTAACTTATAGAAGTAAGCAATTGTGAGAAATTTAATTTTTATCATTAAAATTAATACTTACGTTTTTGAGTTTCTCTTCATATTTCCTGAAAAAAATTAAATTTATTCAAAAAATTATAAATATTATAAAAATAAAAAATATTAATATAGCAACAGTTTTTTTAAAACTTAAAATATACTTATTTGGGAACATCAGTTTGTACTTTGATAAATTTATGAATGAGAAGTTACACTTGCTGAAATTCCAATAAGTATATTTCAATTTTATTGAATTTAGAATGAAGATGAAAGGAAATGTCAGAAAACAAGTATATTCTCTAAGCTACAATTGTTACATAATGATATATTCAAAAGTGAAAGAATAATTGAAATTAATTGAACTTTTATACACGGGAAATTTTAATTTTATACCTAAGTGAAGCTAGAAATTGAATAAAGAAAATATGCAACAGAAGATATTTTCATATATTATCAAATTTAAAATAATATAAATTTAATAAATATAAATTATGTAAAATGTATTTTGATAAGAAATTAAAAGATTTTGGATATCCACGTTTGCATATAAATATAAAAGTATATAGTATTAAAAATCTATTTAATATAATATTTAGAAGAGAAGTTTTTATTATAAAAATAATTTGTTCAATCTAGTATATTCAAATGCACACAATTATTATACTTCAAAGTATTCTTTAAAGTTTTAGAAAGTCAGTATATGTGTAGTATAAAAATTAAGAAGTATTATATATTAGGTAACATAATATCAAAAAATATTAAAAATAAAGAATGCTTAACTATGACTTCATTGATAAGATTTAACTCTTTAGCTATCAACTAGTTTGATTTGTTTCTATGAACATTTGAGAATAGATATAATTACACGTTCTTCAATAAAATTATCAGTATTTTCATGTACCAACAGAATATAGCAATACAAAGTTTAGAAATATTTAAAAAATTACTGGTAGTTAATAAATAATTAAAATTTATTTTTAAGAATTCAAATGTAATAGTTTAAATACAAATTTGATAATATATGAAAATACCTTCTGCTGCACATTTTCTTTATTCAATTTCCAGCTTCGCTTAGGTATAAAATTAAAATTTCCATGGATAAGTTTAGTTGAAATAATCACATAATAGGCAATTAAATTGTTTCATATTTTATACATTTAAAAAATTAAAACGTTTATTTGCCAGAATAATATATGATTTGTAAATTCAAACTTGAATAGAAAATTTACTTCAAATAAATGTTACAATTACATTTATGTAAATAAAATTTCAACGATGTTTATAAGAACTGTGATTAAATAAAACGAAATTAAGTAAGTTGGATTTGAAAGAAGTAGAAATTACTTCAATTACCAAAAATCAGAGCTCTTACATTATATGCAAATGAGTTTATTAAACTTCTACCATTAAATAATCTCACATAAACAAATCAACAATTGTTAAAATTGATACTGTGTATCACGAATTTCAAAAGCATAATATAATAAAATGTAAGAAAACTAATTATTTTTTATTTTACTATATAAAATTTTTTAAAAAATATAATAAGTATATTAGTATGTACAGAAAAGTATCTCAAGTCACAGACTATTAAAACTTAAATTTTTGATATTTAATGGATAGAAAAATGTATGATTAAACATATTAATGATACACAAACCTAACACTTAACATGTATGACATGTTTGGGTCTCACCGATATGTTTAATCAAGAGAATAAAATAAAATCTTGGGCTGCAAACGAAAGGGAAATTTAATCTTAGGTACCAAATGCTTTGAAATATATTTAGAAAGTAAAATAGATACCTGCGACAGACTGTTTTAACAATACAAATTATTTGAAATGAGTTAAGATGACAATATACACTTTTTTTATAACTTCATATTTATTTGAAGATTTCTGTTCGTATAAAATCTGCATTTTTGCATAGTTTGTTCTTACAGTATTTCATAGCGGGCTTTAGACTCTTTAGCTTTACATATTTAATATATTTGTATCTACACATACATTTAATATATTAATTTTCAAAAATTAAATCCTAGGCATAGAAATTAACATAAAAACTGAATAAAGAATTAATAAAAGAAAAAGTTAAGAAAAAAAACTATGGTTCAACAAGGTAAGATATGAACATAAAGGACACTTCTTCACGTAAAGGTAAAAATATTTTGAAAGTATAAAACACACAGAAAGTATACTCTTTACAATTCAGCTCTAAAGCTATTTTATAATATATTTGAAAAGGTATCAATAATTATTAAACTTAAACTTACAAACATATTAAGATATATAAATTAAGTAAATTATATTTTTATAATAAACACAAAATTAAAACATACATAGATATACTTTTAAGCAAGGAGTTAAAGTATGCTTTTGCACGTTAACTTAGTAATTTTAATAAAATGTATTTGAAAATGAACTAGATTAATAGGTTAAAAGAAACATTATAAAAATTAAAAAAGAAATCCGGGAGAATTTAATGTTTTAATGCGCTTGCTTTAAAAAAAGATTATTATTCATGAAATAAAAAGTAAGACGCCTTCTAGATTAGCTTCATTATTTAAAATAATCTTAATCCAGTGGAAACTTCTTTCTTGCTAAACATAATAAATTGTGCTAAAGTACTTTTAAGGTAGAATCTAAGGCATGTGCTAAGGAAGAAATTAACTGCAACACAGTTGAAAATCTCTTCCCTCCAAATTATGAAAGTAATAATTACTAAGAAGAAGCAGTTCACATAATTTCCAAGAAGTATGCAAACTAAATGTTATACTGAAATTTAAATATTCCTGCTACGCATTTTATCTTCTTCCTGAGGTACCCACTTGGATTTCGTAAAGTTAAGTATAGATTTGGGAATATACAAATGTAATATTTCTGAGTTAAAAACAAACGCTCCCTTTATCCTGATGTAATTTATACTGGCAAATGCTGAGGGACCATTAGCTCCATAGATTTCAATTTATGAAGTCTGTCGTGAGAGAAACGAATTTAATTCTCAAATTTAACTAATGAGCTTCCCTATTGGATCAGATAATTTTAAAAGGCGAAAAATTCATTAAACTATGAGAGAGTAGCACTTAATTAAATTAGGTTACTGCAGTGTCATCTGCAGAAACGATTTAAGTTGAGAAAAAGAGATTTTTTCTTTCAATATATTCGTTGGTATGTGACGTAATTTTGAAAAAACTTCTTCCTTTTCATCATCTATTGCAAGTTGATTTTTGCTTTCTTCATACATTTATTCTTAAATCTTAACACGAAAAAGGCTCAGATTTTAATTAGGTGAATTGACTTAATGAATACCCTAGATTTAACTCATTTACTGACCTTTCTATTCAAATTACATGCACTTAAAATATCAGTTTCTTAATTTTTCACAGTATTAGTTGAGATTCTTTATGAAGACTTTTACTTTCAACGTTAAACTAAATACTCTTCTTAATTTGACTTTGAATTTCATAAATTATAATTTTAAAAAATTCATCTGCATAAAACAGTTGGATTTTACTTATCAATTTTCTTTCACATAAAATATTGACACAAAGTTAAAATATATTTCTTGAATCAGTTTGAAACATTTTTCAATATTACCTATGAAATTTAAATACAAACTGTCCAGAGATTTTACATTTTATTTATTTGAATTATTTTCTTCTGAGTTATAATTTGAAATTACAGAAATTTATCTATTACAATATAAACTTTACGGATAACTTTTTTTTCTTTTTGTTAACTGAATATTTTATTTACATTAATATTGATATAAAAGAGATTAAATCATTTATGTAAAAAATAACTTAAGAATAGTAGACAGTTTTTTTTGTCATTTGTATTATTTCACAAAAGAATACATATTGGTTACTGATGCAAAGTATTCTTAAAAACTATTTTCTTTTGGGAATTATTAATCTACTAAATGAAGACCAATATTAATAAAATACAAAACCGGTTAAAGTTAAATAACATTTTAATCTGAAATGGTTAAATTGAAAGATTCTCACAAAAGAGAAATCTTAGAAGAAAACTTTTTGCATGCTTCCTGCAGTTTAAATTAGTAAACGTTTGTTATATTTGCCGAGAAGCTATAGCTGTACTGTCAGCTTTAGCCTTTGCAATTCATAAATAAGATTCTCACTTTAGTCATGAAACTGAGTGTGACGTGGGATCCATTTTGATTTGTAAATTTCAATCCAATCAATTAATAAAAAGTGATCATAGAAAATGACAAATCTACCTACGAATTTCTTTTCCATTTTAGTAATATTAAATAAATCTGAAAAGTATGCATTCAGTATGACAAAATATTGCATTATTGCACTTAAAAATGTTTTGTGAAGCAATTTTTGATAAGAACTCAGTTGGAAATATCTTAAATTAAAAATAATCTTTCTGTCATTGAATATTATTTAAAGTTTTAAATACGTAAATATATCTATACTGATATTTCGAGTATATTAAATAAAGAAAACTTTTAAATTTAAAATAACTTCATAGAATTTGAGATTGTATTTCTAAAATATTAAGAAAATATGAAATGATAAGCATAACATTTTATAACTACATATAATGTCATATTTTTGTGTTTGTATATATAATGTCAGATTTTTGAAGCATTTTTTAATTATATATAATGTGATATTTTTGAGTGTATTCCAATTTAAAATTTTCATATTATAATAAATTAATAAAAACTATATGAATTTCTTCTTCTGCTGAGTTTGATAAAATAAGGTTATAAAAATGTTTTCAAGCATAAGATTTTTACTTAAGAACTATTAAGCACTTTAAAAATGGACAATGTTTAAATTATAACTTTACATCAGAATGACAAATTCTTAAGTAATCACAATAAAAGTGAGATAGATGTGCTTCTAAGCAATTAGAATATAAAGACGTCTATTTAATAGGGTGTATTTCTGTTTATAGACACATTTTTACTGTACATATATTAATTAGACTTGGTGCATATTAAATATGTCTGCTATAAATTATACATTATCATCAGCTTTTTTTGGGATCATACATTACTTACAGTGAGCTAAGAATAGTTTAATTGGAAAATATAGTTGTCATAACATTGATTGAATTTTGACTATAGGTATGTAATTGAAGAAATATTTTACAATAAATAATGGACTATGCTTTCACACATCTTTTGACTCTATTCAATAAATAGTTCAATAGACAGAAGCAATTTTGAAATCGTTATGAAAATCTTCAGCGTATTGTCTTTCAGTTGGACTTCTGTTCGATAGTTTGTGTATTAAAATACTCATGGATCACAAGAAAAAGAATACCAGAAAACTAATTTGATAGATTACATTTTACAAATAAAATCATTGCATCCATTTCTTGTTAACAAATAGTATCGAACCTCTATTTTCAAAGATATAAATATTTATTAAAGTTTTAATTCCGCTGTATTTTATGTATGAAATAAAAGGAATTTAAAGCATCTTGTAACAAAATTTCACCATGTTTTTTAATAATTCATGAAAATGTTTAGATAAATCAAATATATTTCTGAATAATTTACATCCCTTTAAAAGCCTCTGAAACGGTATCATTACTTAAAGATTGGTACATTTAAGAGATTTAATACTCAGATACACGTACTTAAAAATTTCAGACTAATAATTGTAAATTTATGCTAAAGAGATAATTTACTAAGATTAAATGTATTGAAATAAATAATAAAAATTGAAATTGTTAAAAAATAATTAAATCTTCATATCATGTAACGTGAATAGAAATTTTTTTGAAAACAGAGGCATTTAAGAAACACTTGTGCATAATTTAAATACACAAATTCTGTTTTGAATTCCTAAATTAATTTTATCAATCAATTTGAAACCTATATTGAATCAAAAAATATTTTATTTCATTTTATAGATTATGTTTTTCAGCAATGAAATACTATAGACCTTCATGCGAAATAGATACTTTTTTCATGTGCTTGTTAAAACTAGAAATAGATCGAATTCAAGACAGCAGTATATGATATTTATTATTTATTTGTTTTTATACATTATCCTCAAAATAGCAGTATACATCTCAATAGAGTGTATGAAAAAATTATTCTCAGAAAGTTTTTGATTCTTTCATGCCTCACTATGATTAAAATTTTAAAATACATGTTATTAAAATAATAAGGTAGTGATTTAAATTTTTGTGATCAATCATTTCATATATGAAATTACCTTTGAACTTAAGAAATAAATCAATATGTTAAAATAAATTATTCTACAATTTATGATTCATCATTAAGATTTAACATAGACATTGTGAAATATGTCTGGTTTAATTAAATTTTAATTAAATTCCTTGAATTCCAGCTTTAACTTCGATATTTATTTAACTATAGTTCAATGTAAAAGTTGCGTAGTGAAGTAGAATTTTGTATATTGGTTAAGCAACTTGCATGCCAAATTAAAGGAACTAATGTAAGTAATTTTGATCATGATGCAACCCAGTTGACATTTTCAGTTATAGTTAAAACTTGAAAATTTTAGTTCATATTTTATTCTTGCTTTTAAAAACTCAAATTAAAAGCTAGAATGATTAAAGCAACGATGCAAAATGATAAAAAATAATTTCCATTTATTTCTTTACTAGAGAACATCATTGCAGTGTTGTGGAATTCGACACACAGCAAGATTTCTCTGATAATTAAAAAAAAAAAAAAGGAAACTATATAGAATCCTTGTTATTTAAAAGAACAGAGTGTGTGTATCACAGACATATTAGCTTTTAATTTTTCATCTGAAGCTTAAACATTATATTTAGAATTAGGAATAATGTTTGAAAATTATGATGCATTATAAATAGTTGTTTTGGCATATAAAAATGTTTAAAGTACAGTGAAGCAGCGAGGTTTTACAAGAAGTCAATGATTCAAGAAGTTACGTTCTCACCGCAGTCGCAATTTCTATTAAGAATAGAACCCCACGGGCCTTAATACAATAAAAATCTAACAGCTATTATTAAAAATGCCTTCAATCTGAATAAGAGGTGACATGTACTTTTATTAAACGGCCCTCTATAATATATCATTGCTTGATGATACACTTTAATGATATCTAATGTAATGCTCGTTCTTCACGATAAAGCAAAACGTGAATGGTAACCACGGTTCACCTATAAGCAAGCCCATAAGAGTAACGCATCAGTCTTTTTCTCTCTTTTAGCAATAGAAAGTCTAGCATGATGTTCCCTAGGGCCATCCAGAAATCATCAAAATTATATTCTGCAGATAGTCAGAGGATTCCGATCAACGCGAGCAGCAATACATCAATAAACCAGAATGAAATTAGTGAACATTTCAACTTTACCAAAGTCAGAAACTTTTCGGTTTTTCGGTCAGTAACAGTTTTTCAACTGGTTACTGTATTCAAATACAATGCTTGAGGTAAAAATTTACTGATAATTTCTTAACATAAACATATCGTAGACGTTGCTAGCATTTTTTATTCATATTACATGAATTTGCTGAGACGCTAAGCACACTCGTATATCATAGCCTATAGCATATTCTTGCTTTTCACGAATACATTGTATTACTTTCCTGATGTAGTAATCTTAATTTGTTAGTTTTTAAGGACCAAGCAAGTGAAAAAATAAACAGAACACATATACAGTTAAATGCATGAAAAAGGAAAACAAATGCATACTCATCTCAAATCATACTCAAAAGGAAATCAAAAACATGTAAGGGTTTTTAATAAATGTTATTTAAGTTTTGTCCTAAAGTCTACATATTTTTTTTCACATTAAAATAATATTGTTTTTAAATGTAGAAATACTTTTTCAACTGAGAAATTTTCATATGTCTTTAATGCAGTTAATTTTTGTTGTAACCATATTTAGTTATACCAACCTTATACATTAATGAATTGTCACCTATTTAAAGAGGCAAATTGGAGAGAGAAAGTAAGACTTATATCATTCTTCAAAACATTTTATTATGCTCAATAAATTCAAATGATTCAAACCTGTAAACAAAACTCTATCTATCTCTATCTATCTCTATCTATCTTTTAAATTATTTTGAACTTTATCATCTGATCTAACCGCTAAATAATCTGTGCTTTATTCTTTACTACAACTGTTCATAAATTCGATTTCAAACTTTAGTGGTGATAATAGTAGTGATTAGTAATTTTATACAAAGAATGCTCTAAGAAATAACCATTGAACAATAAACTAACAAACCAATCTAAATTTATCTTGCAGTAATAATTTATTTGGTTAAAATATTCATTAAAGGTTTGAATATACTACATGTTTAATCTTAAAGCTTATTTTTTAACATTTAAAACAAAAAAATCTTATAAATATAATGTGTTGCACTTTAAATACAATAAAGACTTGCATCAAGAGAAAAACACTAGTTTTTTTTTAAATTATTTTTTAAGCAGCACTCTGGATAGATCAAACTAGAAAAATAAAATATTTTTTTTATTGAAAAAACTTTGTAATCTCTCCTTCAAAAGAAAAGAAAACTTAGTCTAACTAAACGTTCATGAAAAAGATTACCTTCGTGTACACGATGTAAGATTAAATTATATTTCTCTTAAAAAATAAGCTTAAGAACTAAAAATTATTATTTATGATATGAGTCATTATTTAAGAAAGTATGTTTCAATTTTGATAAATAAGATTATATTTTTTCCCAAAAAATAATATTTTTAAAAGTTTTTGGATAATTTTTTTTAATAAAAAGAAAGTATTTTGTTTCTGACTAGCGAACTTTATTAATTGACTGGTCATGTCAACAACTTTTTTGGCGCCTTCTGGGCTGGTAACTCGTATCTAAGACAATAAAGGAAAATTTAAAATTTTTTCACACTTTCCAAATCCTATCTGAGAAGTCTTTACCTCAGGCTACTGAATTTCATTGAAGATTATCTAGAACAAGGCAACTGTGGTCGGCCTGCGTGAAATATTTTAAACTATAGATTTTAAATTTACTTAGAAATATTGTTTAGTAAAAATTTCAAAGGAAATCCATTCTAACAAAAATTGTCGTTTCAATTTATTTTTTATTATGTGTTTCTGGTAAAAACTAATTAGAAAAACCATTTTTATACTTGTTAAGGAATATTTTAAATGAAGAAAAAAGTATGGAAACTTCTGGAATAATGCGTACTGAAAATTTTAATATATTTTACACATGTACATATTTTTTGCTATTTTTTCGTATGTACATTTGTATCATTGAACGTGTGTAAAAGCGTCTATAAATATCTGTAAATAAACATACCTCTGTAATATTTGGAAACAAATTTCGAAATACTAGCAATTAAGAATTGATTTATTGAGAGCAGTTTTAGAAATATTTTCCTTAATACTTACATTTTTAATCAATGTTGAGTTTAATAATCGATTGGATATTTCTGTGAAATACTTTTATTGAAAATTAAAATTTTTTTTACAATAAACTAATTTATTTGAATCACTCTTTTTCAAATGAAAGTGATTAAATTTTTTTTCCTTAGAACAAAGCACTTGATAATTAGATTAATATAATAACAGAAATTTAAGTTCAAGTTACAAGATATGATTAGAACTTTTTAAATATTGTTTTGTTTTATAAATCGTATCAATGTCGTAAGGTGTTTCAATATTTTTTTTATAAAGCATCAGCTTTCTATTATTGGATAAAAATTTATCTTTAACTGTTCATTTAAGATCATTAAAACAGAAATATTTTGATATCAAGTATCTTATATTTTCAATAAAGGTACTAAACATAAAATGTATTATAAACCGGTATAATATGTACATAAATGTATGTAATGTAATACTGACAATCATGAGCATATATGTATACATATATGGATATAATGGTCCGTAATTTCTTGGTTTGCTATTTACTCATAAAAGTCGCAGTTACTGAACAATAGCAAAAACGACGTACTTTTTTGATCGTGCATTCTTCTTCTGGTCTTCCTGATGAGTATGATTGCTATTCCCGAGAGCAGAATAACCAAAATAACTGCAGCAAGAATGACGACCATAACCTGCGACGTCAGTTGCCATCGACTGCCTCTAGGAAAGAGATGGAAAAACCAGAACATTTACATGACATCTAAAGGAACAGAAGAAAGGAAAGAAATAAAAGACTGTTACATCCGCATGAATCCGATTTCCCTTTATTTGGTTTTTTTACTAACATCTAAAGAAGCGATTTATTTAAAGCTTTTGTTAATTCCTTTTTAATATTAACTTATTAAACAGTTTGTGGAATGGAAGTATTGTATCAATTAATATTCTTTAGTGTATATGAGAGAGAAATAAATGAGAGTATAAAATACATTGTACTATTTGTTTAATCAATAGCACTATTGCTGTGTCAATTCATTCATTTTTGATAGTGAAAAGATAATTGTTCTAATGCTTTTCTCATAGTTTAAAACATAATAATGGCATTAACTTATTTGCTGTTACAGTTTATTTGCTTTTGACAGTAAAAAGCTATTGCTCTATAGTTTTCATGCTAGTTTAGAAAATGTTAATGGTATTAAATACAACTACAAAAAATATCCATGAGTTAGGAATGCTTGTATAATTAAATCAATTTTACAGTTAAAGTAAATCTAAGGAAATAAAAATGATAAATTCAAAAAATTATAAATTGTAATTTTTAACTCTTAAAATAAATAAACGTTTTTCTGTTAAAGAAATCAGTTATTTTATGGATAATATACAAAGCAACCATAATACTTGATAGCATATTCTTGTGAAATATAAGCATATATTTTATTAGAATATTGCAAATTTATTTATTTTTATTAATTTCTGTATAAAATATGAAGGAAATATCATTAATGTCTTTAAATAAGCAAATATTTTGTTCTTTTAATCACGGATTGCACTTAAATGTTAATATTTCCTGTTGTATTTATGCATGCAGAAATAAGAGTTAGATTTGGATGTTTTCAAAAATAATAAGTTTTTAAAACAATAAAATTTGTATTTATTTAAAAATGGCTTGGAATAAAAAGAGAAAAATTTATTTATTCAAAAATTGAATTACCAGGTTTATGAAATGCTAAAAAACTCTAATTTATAGATTGTTTCGATAATTTCAAAATATCTTACGGAAAAATTTAATGCACTTCAATATTTGAATTACTTATATTCTAAAACATACAAAAATACATAAAAAATTCTTTAAACAAAGAATTATAAAAATATTGTTTAACAGTTTTTATATATTATACATTTTCACTAAAGAGTCTTTTCAAAATAAGAAAATTATTTTGTAAATTTTTGCTTGAGGTATTTTGCTTCATCAATATAAAATAAATTAAAATTTTATTTACCATGAATATTTATGTGTATGCAAAATCATATACTATTTGTTTTGTGTTTATTAATATGCTGAAATGAATATTAATTTTAACTCATGATAATTAGAAATTAAAATATTACTTTCGCGTTGCTGCTATAAGCCTCAAATATATTTTTATCAAAATGAAGTTAGACTTAATGAATTTTCATTATTTGAAAAATTCTTGCATTAACGCTACAGAATTAAGACTGCTTTGCTCTGTTTTGTTGACTGATGAAGTACTTAATTTCATGGCATGAAGTTAAAGACTTCTTTTCTCTTCTAATAATTGACTCTGATGGGATTTAAATAGTTATTCTGAGTGGTTTTATGTATCTTTCAGAAGGGATGAAAAGAATAAAAGAAGAGCTATCAGAGAAGGAGAGATCCTAAAGGAAGAATACTAGTATAATTTTCTCTTTAATGTGCTTAACTAGTGTTTGCATTTACAATAAACTATTCGCAACAAATTTAATGAAAATGTATAATGAGGAGGTACATTCAATAAATATTTGAATTTAGTTTAAATTCTTTTAAACATATAAAAGCATTTGCTTGGAGAAACTTTTAAAAAATGTTTATTCCAATTATTTGAAAAGTTATTAGTAAATGTTAATAAACGAACACTAGACTTCAACCATAAAAAGAAAATTATTTATATATATTAATTTTATTAACGTTTAACAGTTTTAATCATACTACTAAGTAGCAATTCTATTATTGATAAACATAGATAAATTATATTTGGATATTATTAATGATTTTTATTAGAAAAATAAGTAAAAACCAATCATTTGTAATGAAGCAAAATAAATTTCAATTTATAGTGTTTTTTAATACTTTAACAAATATGGATAAAAATGTAATGCAGATTATAATCTAGGTGAAGATACTATAATTAAAATTTATTCCTTATTAATGTTAATTCTTGTTGTGTATTATAATAATGTGTGTAAAAATACTAGCATTAATAATTTATGAAAAATACATTCACATAAAATTTCTTTTTTATATTGAGATATTACCTACAAGCTGTAAGACAGTGAAACTCCTTACAAATTAGAAAGAGAAAAGCAAAAACTCTTTAAATCTGTATATTCATTTTTAATATTATGATTTAAGTTTTTCTACATTATTTTAATGATCGAGTGTAAGAGGGAGATAAATGTTAAAAAATCTCTATAGCATAAGGTTTTCTTACATTTGGCTAAAGTTATCTTTCAAGTTAACAAAATTTGCGAGTTGATGTATCAACAGGATATAAGAATCTTCTTGAAAATTTTTTCCCCAAACAATTCATAATGCTTTTTAGAAGTAAAATCAAATTATTAATTAATTTCGATACATTAAATTTTTATTTATTAACATGACTAAATTTGCAAAAATTCAAAATATTTTTCTACCAAATTATATTTTTATGTATTTTAATAGTTGTTAAAATAATAGCGATACTGATTTTTCTGTTTTATAAGAATATAATTGAAATAATTATAAGAATAGTTTTGTGTATTGCTTCTCATAAGCTATGCTTATGAATTTTAAAAGCGCTATTCAATTGGAGGACATAAATCTTCTTTGTAAATTAAACGCATTTCGAAACGATAAGAATTTTGATCCCTTAAATGATGGTTGTGGATTTCTATAAGGATTGAATAGCATAAATGTTGATCACTATTAGACACCTTATGATTGTGTCTAAATAAGTTTACATATTTGTTTTGTATTGAGAATGCTACAGAAACTAATTAACACTAATACAATATCAGATGTACTAACATATATTACTACTAATTCTAATAAATGTAATTACATTTGATAGTCATTATACTACACAATTAAATATAGACTTATATTATATACTTTTCCTAATTTTAATCACTTGAAAAAGTAGACTGTCTATAGGGAAACAAGCTCACCATAAGAATAATAAGACAAATTTAAATTTTCAGATTAAAGGAATCACTATAAAATATTAATTAATTAGAAACAAATTGGAAATTAAGTTCTCAAATTTCAGAGAAAACAAAGCGGTTTTGGTGTGTATATTAACAGTTTTGAATTTTTTAAAAAATACTTTTATTTTTTTCTTTAATTATATATATATATATATATATATATATATATATATATATATATATAAGAAATTATATTTTTAGATATAAATGATAGTTTAGTTGTTTTTTTAATAAAGACATTTCTATTATTAACTGAATAACATATACAAATTTTATAATCCATAAGTAAAAATTTGCTTTTTTCTTCTACATAATTTCATTAATTTCCAATTTTCTTGTAATAGAATTTAAATATGGCACGTTAACAATATATGATACTTTATCATTCACTGACATGAAAATGCTAGAAGGGAAAAACTCAAAATTGAAAAGATTTCTTTGAAAATTAAAACATACTTTGTCAGGCATTAGTTAATTTAAAAAATCAAAAAACTTAAATTTTTAAGTACTCACACGCACGTATACTTTCAAAAAGAGGGAAAAAATCTTTATCTACATTAATAAGCAGATATCCTCATTGAAAGTATTGATTAAAAGTAAAAAATCAAATCTTGTCGAATACAAAAGGCCTCGGAGCGTCATTTTCCTGGAAAGGTTGCTGACAAGCTTGGCGAGAAATTTCGCAACAAAAGCGAAGGAACAAAGAATATTATATCGTTTCATGAAAAGAACCTCACTCTGACTGCAATAGTGTAAAATGCGTACGTCATCAACAGTGTTTCTGTATTCTTCTATTGTCCAGACGGTATTGATGCTGAAAAGTTTTGGTTCGAGTTTTCCCATGGTAAATGATGTTTGGTGCATATACTATACAACAGCAGTAGCTAACAAGGTATTAATGAATCAAGAAACTATTTAGCTGAAAGTTAACAAAGTTGCGCTAATTATATATTAAATTGAAATATGTATTAAAAAGAAGAGGCCTTTAGCTGTTGCATTGGGAAGTGAAAACCATTAAGAAGTTTGATGAATAGTTTATCTACTGGAAATAAATAAAATACATTAATATTTTTTAACATAAAGAGGACTTCTCTATTGGGGAAATATATAATAACGAAAAAGATTCTGCTCTTTTACAAGTACGTCATTATATATATATATATTATATATATTCATTTAATGATTTTTTAACATGCAAACAAGTTTATATTATTTTTTAAGGAAAAATTCGGTTACCTTTGGAATCGACGTATAAATAGTTAAAAAAATGATAAATTATTATATTTCATATATATATATAATAAATTATATAGTTTAAATTAATAAAAAGATCACATTTATGTATAAAATTTATAAAATAATTATAAAAGATAATTTCTTAGCTGAAAGTAAATAAAGGGAAAAAATTCGAGTAATGCTTAGAACTAAAAATGAATAACACACATGATGAATCCTAAAACTAATAACTCTAGAATTAAGGAAGGACAAAAAATTCATCAAGTGTTTTTATAAGAATACAGAGAGCAGAATCAATAAGAAAAGTAAGAACAATTTTCATATTTGTACATGTTTAGCAAAAAAGTAATTTCATGGAGAAATAAAACTTATACCTATAGCCTTTATAATTATTTTTAAATTGTTCACTAGTCAATGTGTAAAATAAATAGCTAAAACTCGTGTTATCAGGAATTCTGGATATATAGGAGTTGCTCTTATAACGCAATAAAACTGTATTATAGTGCTGAATAATATAAACTTTATAGTTATTTATTTTGTTGAAAAGCTATACGACATTCGCGTTGAATTTTCACTATTTTTTTTTAAAATAAAATGTTTTGAAAAGTTAATATTTGCACTGCAGGAAATAAATTAACCAGTATATTTAAAATAAATATATTTTGTATGAAAATGTACTAATCCTGTCTTTTTTTTCATGTTTGACCTAATAAAATATTTAAAGAACTGAGTTTGAAAGTTAGAAAACTATTTTGCCTACATTTTCTAATACTTGCAACTTTATCGTAAAACAACAAACAGTTAATATTTTTCCAAAGTGATAAATTTAAGTTCGAAATAGTCAAAGAAAACATTTTTGATTTAATTGATTTAAATTCCATGTAAAAAAAGTACTTTTGAATTGTATAAGAGAAAATTAGGAAGAAAGAATTTTTTTAAATTGTGAGTTTGTAATTGATACATAGGGGAAAAAATTTGATGATGATTGATTATACTGATATTATTTTTTATAAATTTCAATGAAAACATGCTCCATAATAAGTAAATCATTGATGAATAATTTCAATAAAAAACAGTTTTATTAAGAGTAATGTAAAGTATAATAATGTATTTCAATAAATGTAAAGTTTCTTCTACTATCATCCCTGACTCCCGAGAATTAATTTAAATTATAAATATTTCGATACAATCTAATTTCATTTAGTTTACATTTGAAAATGTGCTACTTTTGCAATTTTAAAAATTTATAAATGCAAATGCATACCATTACTTTCGAAATGCTTAAGTATATTTATTTACGATACATGACTATTTTAAATTTCTGCTTTTAAAAGCTAAAATATGGTATAGTACTGTAAAATAGATGAACAAGAAAGTACACATAGAAGACAAGGAAACGCGTAAAGACAAGTTTGTAAATATACAGATGGAAGAGATTATGAAATAATAAAACAGTAAAAAAGAAAGATTTATTTAATTTAGGAATATAAAGTGATGCCTATCTACATAATATTGGAAGTTGCTAGAAAAATCAAAATAAATATACATTTGAAATACCAAACTAAGTTGAATAGAAAATTAATAAAAATAAGAGGAATGCATTTCGATGATTAAATGAAAACAATTTAAGCATTCTTCTATTGAACTGTTATTTCTACAATATTGTATAAATATTTTGTTTTATTATCAGAGTGTTTGTCGATATAACCCATCTTATAACCTTACATTTTACTGAGTACGATAAATAATTTTTTTGCTGAATTCATATTAGTAACTATTAGATAAAATAGTTTCGTTAACTAAATTAATTATAGTAAGCATATTTTGTACATATGTATTTGATTTTGGTCGATAAATGAGAAAAACAACTTTTATTATAATATCATAACAACTAAGAAACCAATAGTTTGCCTTCAACTAAAATAAAAACCTGGTAAATTGATATTTAGGCAAGGAATTCGTGTTTATGAAATATGACGAATGCACAGGAAAACATATTTTCTCTGTTGCAATTTCCAGTATTTAATTAAACTATAATTGGATTAAAATGACATGGAAAAATTTTACTGACTAGGATTATTAGATAAATATAAATAATTTTTCAATACACATTTTGACATAATACTAGTAAGAAAACAAAGTTTTTTTTTTTTTGCAATTTTTATTTTAAATACTAAGCTAGTTCTAACTATGGAATTACCATAATCTTCATTTTGGTATATTAGATGTAAAGGTAAATTTATCTTAAATATTTATATTGTGATATTAAACAAATAAACATTGTGATATTAAACAAATAATCTTAAATTAAAAGAAAAAAACGTACTTCATTAACTGATGATGCATGTATGCAAAAGTGTTCTTTTTTAACACTTCAAGAATAAGCATTTTCTTGCTGGTTTTTAAGAAATCTCGATTTTTTTCGAACCATGAAGATTTCTAGCTCCATCTGAGAGATTGGACTTGGATCTAATGGACTGCGCTACTGCGGATAAAGAACTGATCTATTTCTTCTTCCCAAAATGCTGGTTTTAATGAACCAAGAAAATTGCCTCAGAAAGAACTGAAGATACTTTCGATTCTTTCAGTTCCTTTATATTCTGTACTTATCCATTCAAATCACGTCTTTTCAGCTCACAGGAAATTTATGTTCCGTTATAATGTTACTCAAATTCGCATTCACGCCAGTTAATTTTTGTTCCTGTCATGAAGTTTATTTTCATGGCTCAGAGATTATTGTGGTATTCATTATTTTTATTTCATCAATTAAAATGTCGTACATCTATTTGATTGCAAATTAAGTATAAGAATTTTAACTTAATTGAAAGAAATTTAGTTTAGAATTATTGTTAGGAAATAAATTTTCCATAGCATGATATAACTTGAATGTTTTACGACTGAAATTTTCTTTCCTTTTGAATATGTTTAACTTTTATAGATAATATAACGGGATAATCACTTAAAAATATAGAAGTTTGTTATACATGTTATTAAGAATTTTATCTTCCGTTGGTTTTGATGTTTCTGGAGTTACAATTGCAAGTATTCTTGTTTCTTTATTCTGGTAATTATTGTTCATTATTTTCATTTTCTGATTATTCGTTTTTCAAGATTTAAAATAAAAACGGAAAGAAGCGGATCGGGACTTTTTTTTATTTAAAGATTAGTTTTTTGAAAATACTATTTTGATTTTCCAAAATTAAATTGATTAAATTTATAAATTTTGAACTTGGATATTTCAAAACAAATTCTTTTTTCTTTTTGGAATAAGCAATTTTCATTTTTTTTTACACATGAAAGCTTTTTGTAGATAAAAGTTTAGAATAGTTTTTAATTTTCAAGAAGAAATATAAGAATTAAAAATATATGTTTACAATATAACAGTTTTCAACACCACAACATTATTTTAGGAAAATTTTAAAATTGTTTCAAATATTTTATGTCATAACCTACTAAACAGTTTTATTCTTTTGGGGATGTAGAACTTAATTCTATCTTTTGAAGTAAATTTAGGAATGAAGAATATGATAATTTTAATTACATTCACTAAAACGTATACCACTTTTCTACTATCATTACAGGAATATTTTCAATTGAAATTTCAAGAATCTATTGACGATCCTTTTTAAATAACATTTTAAAAGCTTTTTTGTTTGTAGCAACAAAATTGAACAAAGAGATAAATTTAGTACAAGGAACATAATATTAACGTGGGAGATAACATGTTGCAGAAGGAAAATGAATGCCCTAAACTTTTCAGCATTTATTTGCGATTCTACGAATGAAGAATAAGCAAACACAATATATTTCTATGCAAAATCTGTTATTGGAGTTGTAAACTTGTGAGAACTAAGAGAGCAAAAACACATTCAGGTTTCGCATTGAATAAATAAATCAAAAGCTTATTATGAATAAATCAATAATCTAAATGAGTAATAAGAAAAATAATTAAAAGAGGCATTTTGCCGCGCCTCCATTTATAAGAGTTTTAATCCATTATTTGCAACTGTAAGATTCTAACAAAGTAAAAGAAACAGATTAATTTATGAATATCCATTAGCAAACTTTAAGTAGAATACATTACCTTTGATTGAAAGTTGGAAACAAAACAAATTTTAAGAGTTTCGGGGCAGATTATTTTTGTATTTTTTCCCAATTTACTTTTCAGTTAGGGAGAGAACATTTTAACCGTTGTCGAAGAGCTTTTATAAACTCCGCAGAAGAATGAAAACTAATTAATTAATTTATCAAATTCAAGGGAACGTAATTAAAATACTTCGATGCCAACAAAAGTACACAGACGCGAGGAATAAAATATATTGTGGGTACACAAAAAGGAGAAAAAAGTAAGATATATCCGAAGATATTCATTCGTGAGGCGAAATAAAAAAATAAAGCAAGATTAAAAGGATACGAATAGCTTTTAAAAGGGAATTCAAGTAGAGATCCATTGCACTTATCACATTTATTAATATTAGCAGCATAATTTGTCTTTGAAATAAAAGGAAGTGCTTTTTACAGTGAGGGTTTGCTTTAATTAATGAAGCATTTTTTTAAAAAAACTTTTCTCGCATCTTCTTCCCTTCATAAACTTCAAACGTGGTGTAATTAGTTTAGATCTGTGCGCAAAACTTTCCTGAAAAGAAAATGCTCTCAGATGATAGGGGCAAGATAAAAGTTAAAAAAAAAGTCAAGCATTTTGTTTTAAATTTATTTAAACTGCGGTAATAATTTTTCTCTTCTTGGCGTTATGTAGAAAAAGCTGTTAGGAGTCTAATATGAATTTTTAACCACTTTAGAACCTCCTGTTTTAATTCTTGTCACGATTTGGATCGAATTAAAAGGTAAAAAGTAAGAATATTAAATGAAATCTGTTCTTAACTACATTCGGAAATCATTCCCCAGGGATTGAAGAATAGTCTTCTGCAGAAATTCCCATTTAATTTCAGGCAAAATATATGCATTTACTTTAGGGGTTTGAAATGTCACGTATTTTATTTATTTCATTGAATCTGAAATTCCACTTCCACTTTCCGCAACGCATTAAGATTGATCTTTTTGTTCCAAAATAAATTGCGTTATCAGCAATGCCCATTAAATTCTCTGTTTGCCGCAATTGCATTAAATTTAACTTAAGTTAAAAGAAAGTATTTTCTCAAGCATAGTAAGATTAAGGTTTTATTTTAAACTAAGAATGTTTTATTAATTTAAGTACTTATTAATGTAATGTAATAATATCAGGTGAAAAAATTTACAAGTTTGTTTAAAGAAAAAAAAATCCAAAACTATTTCTCAGAATAATTCCGGAAAATAATTAATGTTTTTGTCTTACGAATTATGCAGAGAAAAAATTAAAAATAGTTTATGTGATAATATATTAATAAAACTATAAATATTTTTTATAGCAACGAAAAAACTGTAAATATCTTTCTGTGCACCTTTGACATCGATACATTTAGAGGCAGTTTTAAACTTATATTAAGAACTTCTAATTTTTTAAGACGAGAATAAGGTAGAAAACGGAGAATATTGGAAAGAAAGTAGTGAAAAGAATAGTTAAAGAATAGCAAATTATTAATTAAGAAAGAAGAGCAATAGAGATACAGAAAAGAAAACGAGATCTACTTCATCATTAATATGCTAATAATTTTTATTTGAATTCTAAAATTATTTTTAAAATTCAATTCGAAATTATGTAAAATAGAAGAAAGACAAAGAAAGATACAGAAGAGAAAACGAGAACTAATTCATCACCAATAATTTAATTTTAAAAAACTTTTTTTTGAATGGCATGCAATTTACAAGATATACAATTACAAATAGTTTGTTAAAAATTGGATGATTATTTAACTTTGCATACTTAAATATATTTAAAGTGTAAATGTTGAATCATATTTAAAATTTTATACAAAAATATTTTATAAAAAAGTACATAAACTAAAATAATATTTAAGAAGTGTTTTGATACACGTATTTTTTGCGTGAAAATGTTTTCATAGTTAATAAATATAAGTAAATTTTTGTTGAATATTAGCCCTTAAAATACATTTTTATTTAAAATACAAACACAAATTTTGATATAATGGGAATTTAATCATCACTTTTAAGTATATAACACTAAGTACATAGTTATAACTCTATGATAAAAAAATTAATTTTAATATCTTCTTAGATAAGTTTCTAACATTTGGAAACGTAATAAAATTATTAAATCACAAGAAAAATTAAAATTAAGTAAAGGACGTTTTAAAATATAAAATAAACTAATTCCAGAAATTTATTTAAAAATTTCATGGTAAATTAAAAATATTAATTTCAGTTTTTTATTCATGAAATAAAATAATTGTGACCATAGAATTTAATTTATCAAATACTCAAATGAAATAAATTTTATCTCTTTATCCAAAACAGTTTTTATAAATGGTCATTTTTTGGTTTTGAAATGCATTTGAATTTTTGGGGATGAAAAAAACAAGTAAAATATTCATTAGATGCAGCTCATTTACTTTTCTTAAAATAAATTGAAAATGCATGAGAGTTAAAATTTCATTTTTTTTCTCCATGCTTATTTTGCAATAAAAAATATAATCTTCCATGTGAATGCAATAGCTAAAAGCAATGAATGCTATGTTTACAGTCAAATTAAATTTTGAATATACGAAGTTTTATTACTTTTTTAATTAAATTCCTTACTTTTTGCTTGATTCTAAAAATGAATTCAGATGAAGCTCAATGGATTGAAGAATAAATTTTAAATATCTTAATGAGAAAATTTTTTCGGAGAAAGTGAAACATTAATTGCTTATATATACAAATATTTTATTAGAATTTTGGTAGAAAAATTTTGTTAATGGTTAAAATAATTATGAGAAAGGAGATTAAAATTATAAATTAGAGCTGATGAATGAATTTTTAAAATTTTTTTGATAATTTTTGTGAAAGTTGCTTCTGATAAAATTTAGTATATTTCAATAAACCTAAATAATGATAAATAAACCTAATTCAATTTACAAAATAATTTCACAAGTGAAATTATTTTGTAAATGGAAGAAGAATGAAACTAATTTTCGTTTTTATTTAAACTAATTTTTATTCATTGATTAACATTTTCAATGCTCTTCTGCCCTCTTAAAATGCTGTGAGGATTTAATGAGTAAGGAACTGACAGTAATATATTTTAATTGACACAAAATATTCCATTCAATCTCTATACTTTTGCTTTATACAATTTTTTTCATTGCTCTTTAATTCCCAATTTATGAAGAGTTATTGAAATTAGCATGATATCATCTTACTCAGATTAGCGTTAAAAGTCAAAAGTGTGAGCACTTAGCTCAAACACATTATGTCTTTGTTGGCTGATAATTAACTGGAGTGCACTTACTGGAATTTTGTAAGGTTATTTATAAGTGCATAAAGTATTTAATCAAATTTACTTTTTAGATTCGTTACGTTTTAATTTAAATATATCTTTATGCAAGAATTTAGAGTTATGAGCATGTAGATTTGCCACACTCAGTTCCAGGCTTTCTTTTGATGCATCTTCTAGGAGATAATTCTATTCTGAGAAAGGCAGAACACAATAAATGAATTCGACCGTCTTGTTATATTAAAATATTTCTACCCATTTATACTCAGCTATTAGGGTGCCATATTAAATATTAAGATAAATCACGTCAAGTGCTAATAATCTTTTGGTAATTTCACTACAAGTTATTTATTCGTAAAAGTTACTGACATTTTTCAAACTTTATTTTTTGTGTGTACTCAAATATCTGGTGGTTCCTTAATTCATATCTCAAAATATAATTAGAGTATTACTTTTATTTTATATGTATACTGCATATCTTTTATAATAATAATAATAATTTTGATAATGTGAAATAGTTTTTTTCTGACTTTATTTTTGGAAATCAGTAATAGTGTCTGATATTAAAAGTATTCACAGGTAAAATCCTCAAACTCGAAGAAACACAGGTAATTGCGATTAGAGAAAATAGTTAAAATGCAAAAATAAAATATACTGCTGACAGATGTAAATGTTAACAATTTTATTCTTGTAAAAATAGGAATTAACAACATTTTAACAAAATTCACAAGTTCCATAAAATTAAAGTTTCCTATAATAATACCTAAAAATTATGTAGAGTTAGTTGCTGTGATTTTAAAATTGACCAAGTGTTGAAATATTGAATTCATTGATATAAACATTTTACTGACATCCTTCTTTTCATGAAAATATGCACAACTATAGTAATATTAGAGGATGCATCAAAATTTGAACGAAATATATTCCTACATTTTTTTAACATAGCTTTGTTTTATGTTAAATTTTAAACAAAAAATTCTTTTCTTATTATTTTTATATGTAACAATCAATATAAATATAATTTTTAATAAAAAGAATATTCTTGTAAAATATATGATTCTCATATTGTTTTATGCGCTTATCTTATTTCACGCTGCAAAATAAGGTTCCACCTTATGTAGGTATAGGTCAATCTTATGTTAATATGCAACAAATCAATTAGTTTTACTTACACTTAACTTAAGCACTTTAAAGTTTGAAGATATTATTACTTTTCTTTTTCTGTAAAAGTTTCTTATACGATGGTGGAAACATAAGAAAATTCACAATTTTTATAAGAAAGCATTAAGCAACTCTATAGATAATTTAACACAAAAACATTGGTTGTAACATTTTTACAACTGTGGCTACATAACTGTGAAACAATAGAAAAAATAGCTACTGCACCGAGTGATTTGATCACCGCCAGGAACTCTTGAACAAATAATTGTATTAAAAACTCTGCATTGATAGAAATAGCTTATTATTAAAAGGAAGAATAAATTTATTAAAAATAATTGATTGAAAAGTAAAGTTCACTTTGACATAAAAAACATTTTTCTTACTTCAGTTACCTCTTTAATTGTTTATATTTAATTCCTAATACATTTTTAATTACTTTCTGGGGCAATTAACCTATGAAAGGATAGCTTTCATATCAATTATAATGACAATCTCAATTATCTTGTTATCATTTAATTTTTCTTTGTTTTCAATAAATGAAAAAAAAATGGTCAATTATCATTGAGTATGAATTTTTGGATTGGTAAAAGAACAATATCTAATTGATGAGTTTGAAAATCATCAATCATGAGTAAACGAGTTTATGTTTTGAAAGCTTAATTCCATTTTACTGTTATTAGATCATATCCCTTTCGTAATTATAAGCACACAGTTTCTTCCGATATTAATGGCGCAAAGTAATTAAGTGCCTCATGCCAACTTAAAAAGGGCTTAAATCTGTCTCAGCCTAGGAGAGATACCAGAATCAAGACTGAGACAGTGTCCGCTGATTACTTTTGCCAGGGTGCAAAAGGACACTCTCATTCTTTGGCACTAATTTTTCGCAGAGTCCGCTTGAATTTAAACCTCTTCGTGTATATAAGTACATTATTATTCACCCCCAGCGCCTTGTCCTGAGCAAGAGAAAGCTGCACCAGCACACCGTAATTAAAATGACTGAGTACACTTCGTTTCTAATCCAGTTTTCGGTAGCAACAATTAGACAAGTGAGACTTTGAAGAATTTTGCAGTCGCAGATATGTCTGGAATTTTATAAGGAAGCGCTACCTCGCAAAACTTCTCTCTTTTAGAGAAAGGATAGAATCAGAGATTTGATTAATGGAACGCTTGCGCGAGTGAGGCATTTTGCCACAGAATACTTATGACTTTGAGAACTGAATCCGAAGGATTCACACCAACTCAGAGATTTGTTATGTCGATGAATGTACTTTCTCAATGAAGTTAATCTCTAAATAATCAAGGATTTGATGTCTGCAACAAATGCTCTTTAAGCATGTTTTCCATCAAATGGGAAAGTTTGAAGGCGAGCAATAGAAAAATAAATGGTACGTGTTTCCTATATGACAAAGTACATTGAAGCGAAATTTTGTATTTAAATGAAACAATTTATATTTTTTCATCAAAAACAGCAAAATAATTTTTACTAGAATAATGTTTAATTCTTAAAATAGATCTTTCAATTGTTATAGAATTTATTGCAAAAATACTTAAGAAATATGATCGTATGCTACGCAGACTGCATGAAAGATTATATTAAATTTTAAAAAAAATCTAAGATAAAAGACTCTTAATCTAAAATAAAAGTTAGCAAACAAATTTGCAATAAAAGTTGTATTCAATATTTTCTTTATATAATTGATGAATTAGAAACACATTCATTAAAGAGATGTATTGTAAATTAAAAAGATTAACTTCTACCTATATTAAGAAATGTTGCATTTTTTCGTAAGGAGACAAGTAACTGTTTTTATTATTTCAAAAAGTGAAAAAATATTCCAAATTAAAAAAAGGAATGACACTTTTCTTCTTGTGACTGTTATAAAAATTATGTGTTACAACTGCAACGGTGTTTGATGAAAGAAAGTTCGCTTGAAGTATAAATTTTTTTTTGAATTTAGGTATTTCAATTTGTTTCTAATAAATTGTTTCTAAAGTTATGTCTAATAATTCATTTTATGCTTATAATTCAGAGTTAAAATTTTTGCTTAAACATTTTATGATAAAATCTTGAATTTATGTAATTACAGATATATAACATTTTCACACAACGTATATCTTTATTTTTAATCAAAAACCAACGTTATATTAAAGTTCTTGATATTATCCGGTAAACAACGGTTATGTTAAACTCTAGTTTCAAAAGCATTTAAATATTCAACAGGTGTAAAAATCGTTTTTTTCGAATAATTCTGTATTTTACTTGATAATTTAAGTGTTTATATGCAAAGGTTAATTTGGAATTTTGGAATAACAATCAGATTTGAAAGAGATTAAGATTCGAATTATATATATATATATATATATATATATATATATATATATATATATATATATATATATATATATATATATATATATATATATATATATATAATATATATATATATATATATATATATATATATATATATATATATATATATATATATATATATATATATATATATTTATAGTTTGATCTATGAGACTGACGTGTAATTTACATTTGGACAAATTTCAGTATCATGTATTTTTTTTCCTTTTTTTTATTGTGTTGAAAATGTTGAATTTTATGCCTTCCGATCACGATTCGTCGACAGTATTAATTTTTTTTATCACCTGAAGAAAAATGTTGTTGTTGCTGAATCACATCAAATGCTTATAGAAGCATACGGTTTCAATGCTTTGAGCCATGTACAGTGCTACAGATGGTTTGAAAAGTTTCAAAATGGTGATTTCAATTCGAGAAACGAGGAGCGTGGCAGACCAGCAAAAAAATTTGACGATGCTGAATTGCAAGCATTGTTCGATGAAGATGATGGCCAAACGCAAGAACATCTTGTAGATAAATTGAATGTTTACCAGAGCACTGTTTCCCTCTTCTCAAAGCAATATGGGCAAGATAATAAGGATCGGTAGATGGGTACCACATATGAGTTAATGGACCATCAGCAGGGAAACCGAAAAATCGTGTGCGAAATATTGCTTGCTCGTTACAAACGCAAGTCATATCTCCATTGTAATGTGACTGGCGATGAAAAATGGATTTACTTTGAGAAACCCAAACGTAATAGAACATGTGTTGACCCCAGGCAACCATCCAAATCGACCACAAGACCGAATCACTTCGGCCGCAAGACAATCTCAATGCTGTGTATTTTATAGGATCAGAAGGGGCCAATCTATTATGAGCTTCTCAAACCCATCGAAACCATTAATACTGATAGCTACAAGCAACAGTTACTTGATTTGAAGGATGCTATACTCGAAAAACGCGAGCAATAAAAGAAACGGCAGCACAAAGTGATTTTCCTTGATGACAACTCACCTAGCCTCCATGCTAAACCGACAAAGGACATCGTTAAGGTTCTCGACTGGGAGCCCTTAACGCATGCGGCTTTTTTGCCAGACTTGATTCCTTTCGATTACTACCTATTTACATCATTGGGACAAGCACTGGCTGACCAGAGCTTCACTTCTTTCGAAAACGTCCAATTTTGGCTTGATGACTGGTTAGCCTCAAAAGACAGATTATTTTTTTGACGTTGTATTCACAAATTGCATAAAAGATGGGGAAAATGTGTAGCTAGCGATATATATTATTTCAAATAAAAATATTAACAGTTTTCGCAGTAACAGTTTAACAATTAATTTAATTTATTTCCTTATTTTTTTAAAAACGACTGTCTAATTTCATTTGCATGCATCTGCTATACACTCCGTAAAAAAGTAGAAGGACAGGGTTGTTTTGCCAATTAATATCTCTCATTTTCGGCTAACTACCAGATATTTATGCAGATTTAGTTTAATAATCCTTTTTTCCATTTTAGGCAAAAATTAAACATCACCTACTGTTACTACTAATAAAAAACTAGTATATATAATTTTAGACGCGTAAAAAATGTAGAAGGACACTTGGTAATATATTTAATTTAGTGAGTTGTTCTTTAGTTAAATAGGGGTTTCGTAGTCGTTTTATTCTTTTCTGTCAAAAGAATTTAATTTGTTTAAAAGTTACGCTGTTTTTCCGTTCTCAGAAATGCCTAAAGGAATACCTTTGAACGATTTTCAAAATGGCCAAATTTTTGCATATCAAAATGATTGTAAAATTGTCAGAGGATTGCTCAATTGTTGAAGGTGAACTCCAATACAGTTTTAAATTTTATCAGAAATCCTTATAAAAATGGAAAGAAAAGAAAGACTGGTAGGCTGAAAAAGTTAACACCACGTGAAAAAAAAAAAAACTTGCTCGTGTGCTTAAGAACAAAATAAGTGTTTCAAATGCAAGAAATCAAGCAGGACTCAATCATGTGACGAAACAAACAATTTAAAACTATATTAAAAGATCTCAAAAATTCATTTTCAAAATACGGAGACATTATCCTAAGTTGACACAAGCTGACTTGATAACCGTTTAGGGTGGGCTAAGGAGAACATGTCCTGTACTACAGAATTCACTTCTATAATATTTTCCGATGGAAAGAAATTTAACTTAGACGGTCCAGACGGATATCAGCACTACTGGCATTGTCTGGGGAATGAAGATGAATATTATTCAACACGACAAATGGGAGGAGGGAGTTTAATGGTTTGGTTGGTTGTTGGATACGGAGGAAGGACAAGTCTGGTTTTCAAAAATGGTAGGCGAAACATACAGACTACATTCAAGGGCTGATTACGAGCTTCTTCCTTATGGGTCTGACATGGCGGGTGAAAAGTGGAAGTTTCAGCAAGTCGGAGCTTCCATTCACACCGCGTCTGGAGTCAAACATTGGTCCCTAACAAATAATGTGAATGTTTTACCATGGTCAGCTACAAGTCCTGACCTTAATATAGTGGAAAACATCCGGAAAATGATAGTTCATTGAGTTTATGCTGATAGAACGCAATTTGATTCGCTAATTCAGCTTCGCGAAGTATTGAATGACTCGTGGGACAATTTTTGTCAAACAGAAGTTCAATTTATTTGGTATTGTTATGTAGCACATTTGTTGTACCTTTGGGCCCTGTGTAGTATTCCTTGGTGCAAAGGGAGATATTTTTGTTTTCCCAAATAAAAAAAATCTCTATACAATTCACTTCCAAACAGAATATTTAAAGTTATAAAAGCCAATGGGAGTAAAATTCCTTATTAAAATCACTATTTTTTCATTCATTATAATGCTGTCCTTCTATTTTTTTTAAAAAGTTTAAAAAAAGCGAAACTATTTTTGTTGCCATTAATATTTTATGTTTGAATATCATAATTCTGATGTAAAAATTGTATTTTTAAAATATTGTAAAAAAGTTTTAGTAAAACTAAAATATTCTTTGGTTATTGTCATAAAATAAAGCGTCCTTCTACTTTTTTACATGTAGTATATATATATATATATATATATATATATATATATATATATATATATATATATATATATATATATATATATATATATATATATATATATATATATATATATATATATATATATATATATATATATATATATATATATATATATATATATATATATATATATATATATATATATATATATATATATATATATATATATATATATATATAGAGGGTGGGGTGGGGTGCGTGTTTATTAACGTATACTCTAATGAGTTATGCTTACTCCTAAAATCATTAAAACATAACGAATACTATGACCTGAGCACGAACAACAAGTTTTGGAAAATTCTTTTCTAAAGTTTATCTTCTTGCTTTTGTATTTTATTTCTAAAGTAGGGATAAATTAAGGATTTACTTATTTTAAGTCAGTACTATATCCCTATTCCTTATTGAATTTAATTTTGATTTAATTAGATGAATTCGTTTGAGCAGTTAAAAATACACATCCGTTAATTGGAGTCATAAACCAGCGCACCTTTTCGTTGATCAGACTGCTTGGAGTGCAGTGTATTGACCCGCAAGACAACCGCTTGGCTTCTTCCTTTGGCATTGACTGCATAGACCACCACTACAAAGCTTGTGGCTGGAGGCAGATCCTTAGCGAGGAAGATAGGGATGTCCGCCGTGTGGTTGCCCCTCAGTCTGTGCAAGGCAGTATCGTGAATTTCCAACACGAAGTGCTGCCGCAAACCTCCGTTTGATCCTTCCATGCACTCCAAGCGGAACGAGTGCTGCGTAACATTCATGATCGTGCAGTTCTGGACAGGATCGGGTGGACCTGAGGGTGAACAAGAGGAAACATTTTATTTCCTAGTCATTAAACCCTTTCCGAAATAACTTAAATTTATAACAGAAATGTAAAGATATTCTAGATTCTCACATTTAAAATTAATATTAGGAAATTAAAATGTATTTCCAAAACTGCTATTGAATCCATTTAGTGACAAAAATATAATTTATAATAACTTTCAATATTTTGTAGCTTTTATATTAAGAGCGAAAAATTTTATGCCTCACATAGTTTCATATTAAATGCTGAATTCTGGATTGTAGTATTGTTAAAACATTAGATCTATATCCGTAGTTGCACATGGGAAAATATATGCTTAAACATAAGCGAATCATCCATTTTTGTTAGATATTTTGACATCAATTTGCAAAATATAGCTACTAAAGAAACCAGTTTTGAATGATAAAAATCTCATTAAACATCTTAATTATGATAAAATAAATGATCTGATTTCGAACTAAACATGATCTCAAAATAATAACTGATATTTATTTTTAGGTGAAAATAAAATATTACAATTAAAAAGTATGTGTAATAGATTTTCTCATTAATATTCTTCTGAGATATATTAAATGGATGTTATTCATGCATTAAGTATAATCTCATTTTCTACCATGATATATTAATGCAGTGTCCTCAAGTGTAATTGGAAATGCAGTAGAGAAATGAACAACTAATTAATCACGTACACTTATGGCAGGTAAGTTATTTTAACATCGATAAGTTATTTCAAGTGAAACGTTTTTTGCTCCTAAATTAATGACTATCTTTTATTATGAATGAAATCAGTGTTTTTGAATCTTTTTCAAGGTGCTATATATATTTATGTTATCAACAACTCAACCTTTCATATATGCATAATACATCAGGAGAAACCATTTTATATTATGCAGAGTATTTAATCAAGATATATTTTAGTTTATGATAAGATATTCTTATAATATTAAATATTACCAAATCAACTAGATTTCAATAAAAAATTCCCATAACGGAAAGTTTTATAATTTAATATACGAGGTTATAAGATGCTTGTTTAATATGATTGCTTTTGTATAAATTGACAAACCCTAAAAATATTCCAACGCCTTAAAAATTACGGATAAAAATTGTTGACAAAAATACTAAAATAAAGCTCCATGGCAAAATATTATTTTTAAATCAAACTACTTTAAACTATATATCTGTAAATCACGTAACTATTCTCTGGATAACATTTAAGCATGATATCCAGATTTGAAAAAATGTGTTACATGTATAACCCCCTAATAGAACAACTGAATATATTTTCATTATTTGTTAGCCATACTGTCTGAATATTATATATTAAAGGTCGATGTATATTGGTAGATTATAGATGTCCTCTGGCTGCTTTTTTGAATAAATTGAACAGCAAAAATAATTTAACTTTTTCTAATTCTGGTAACCACTAATACTCCACTGAAGCTAATGCTGTCAACGTATTTCTACTCTTATAACATTTCAATCAATGGAGGAGTAATATACTTTTCCAATCGTTGTGATTGTAGATTCTTGACTTTTCACATCTTGTCCATATTGCAAGAATTGGAGCCCAGATACATATTTTCCCATTAAATAAGCAAACAAATCAAATTGAAATAGCATAGTTCTATGTTGAGCTATTAGCTTAATATTCAGAAATGTGCAGTTTTAATATATTTATTTCACATCATCAAAATTTTTAATTGATTTTACAACTGTATGAATTTATTTTCTTTCCAAGAAAATTTTTGAATGTAAAACTTTTACAAATCAGACTATATTTTTATGAACGCTTTAAATCACAACAAAAGTCAGCTTAAAATAAAATATTTTAAAGTGGTTTTTTGTTAAATTGTTTTCTAATATTAACTTCGTTCTATACAAAAAGTAATCATAATTAATATAATATCATAACCTGAAAATAAAAAACGATATTACGAAGCACTTTTGAAAACTTAAAAATTCTTTGGATTACTCGATGAAAATAATTGCGTTAGATCATATCGTTAATTTCATTGAAAAAGTTTTAAATTTTATAATTTAATTAAATTACTTATAAAAAGAATTTAATTTTTTTTTAAAATTATTAAAATATAATTATTTAAAATAATTTAAAAAATTCTTTATATGAAACTATTCCACTTACTTTTATAATGAAAATAATCTTTTATTCAACATAATTAATTTACACAGTATATGCTATAAAAACCTATATCTATCAATTTATTTATAAATTAATCGATAGAGATATAGGTATCTGTTCCTGTATAGCAGAGGAATTTCAGATATTCAACATAAGAAAATATTTTAAAATCATTAATATACACATAGAAATACTTTAAAAAATGGCATATGGGAGAGAAAATTCTTAACTGTCTAACTCAAAGTGATAAATAATGACTTTTTCAACATTTTTTAGGTCTGAAATTTTTCCCTATCAATATGTGCTACATACATACATATACGTGGGGTAGTTAAAATGAAAAATACCAAAAAAGAAAAGCATTCAACGCATAGTTTTTCACAGTTACAAAGAATGATTGTTGGCAATCGTGATGAAATAGGATACCAAATTTGATACCATAGAAATTTATAGCTTCTATTATTCTTACGGGTGAGAATGAGAAGGAGTAACATTTAAAAATAATTGCATATTAATGATGACTCCGTAAATTTCGAGGCCATTGACGTAAATGGTGATATATCAATGCTATTTTAAACTTAACCTTTATCGTTGTGAATGAGTGATGTGGGATGAAAGAGGAGTGGGCTTAAAATGAATAAAAATTGTATTAAATACATAATTTTCAAATTTTAAGTAAATTTAAAATTATACTAAATCTGTAAGACTTTATAAGATACATTCAAACATTGAACTTAAGTTTTTAAATATATTTTTGAATGAAGTTGTTTTAATTTTAAATTATATGAATTGTTTTTTTTACTATCTAACAAGAAAATAGAAGAAATATTCAAATTATGGAGGAAAACTCAATTAATATAATTAATTGTCATGAAAAATGAGGAAATTAAATGTAGTTTTCTCAAGCAGTCACAATTCAAAAATTTTTTTGCAAAAATTTTAATGACTGGAAAACGTTAGAAATTATTACTGGAATTATTTGTAGAAGGGGTGTTACGCGCTTTGTGTTGTCCAAATGAACTGTTGGCAAAAAAATTTAACTGTCCAAATTGTTTCAAATTGTAATTTCCTAGAAAATTTTTAATTTGTAATTTTACAAATTTTCAACATTCAAAATACATACTAACTGATTTAAAAATGTGTATTTAACTTCAATAATCTCATTTCTCTTTAAATATTTATGAATAATTTCTAGCAAATAGAAAATTTTATAACTTAATTTTTGTGCAAAGTACAAGGTTGAAATTCAAGATTTTCTCTTAATATACATTTGCACGATATTCAACAAAAATAATGCATATTTTCTTAATTTTTATTATTCATTCTTTACTACTCCTTGACGTTTGCATTGTGACCTCTGCAGATTCAGCTTTTAAGATTAGTTTTATTTTATTTATTATCTAGTAAATGTGATTCCAGTTTCATTATATTCTAGTCTTCTTTCAACAAATGAGGAAAAAAGACTACAATAATGTGGATACCTATTTCGTCAGTTTTCTATAGGTATACAAATATGTATGACTAAAGGTATTGTTTAAGCATAGAACTATTTAATGAAACAATTTGCGCAAAGTATTCAATTAATAAATTTCAATATATAATTATGTTATTGAATGGAAACTTGGTGAAGCCCTAAATGCTTGTTAAGTACAAAAGGCTTTTATTAAAATTATCCCAAATATATTGCTCTGTAAAAATATCAAATTTCATGCATAAGGAGAATATTTTTAATTAAAAATTTCTTTCTACCATACAATGGTAATCTGCATAGTGTATGAGGGTATTTTAAGCAGGCAAGTAGATTAAAATATCAATAAACGCTCTTACGAATATAAATGATTTGCATAGATAAATGCGTTATCTATATGGGTTTTATTTTAGAAAGAAGCAAATGAAGAGGTTAGAGTTTGTTATTAAATTTGTCTTTTATCACTGAAATTGTATCTGCAAGTGAAATACAATGCACTATACGAGCTAAGTAAAAAAACTTTTAAGCTAGTTCGTAGCTAAGTAAAAAAACTTTTAAAAAGGTATTTCTCAGATGTTATTTACGCTTGAAATTTCTAAATATATACCAATAGAACAGCAAATGAAACGAAACCTGAAAGAAATTTAATGGATAGAGCATTATTTGGAGAAAATATTTGCATACGTGCTCATTATACTTTTAATTTACCAATGATGCCGTTGCTGCAGTACGAGAAACGTATAATTGCTTTCCCAACTAATTGAACACTTTAGACAAACTAGTATTCAGTTCAGCATTCCAAGATTATACTTCAATGAAGTAATTCACAGAAGATTTAGAGTTACTGAGCCATATATAATATTTTTAATCAAGTTATCAAAGTCTTCGTAAGAAGTAAAACAAAATTCTTTACCATTAGTGAATAGAAGCCAGTTAAATATATGTCTTTCTTATAGAGATACCAGTTAATTTTATTATTATCCTAGATGGTTTTTTTTAAATTTTTACCTTACTCTTAAAAGGCAATTTAGGAGTAAATTTGTCATTTCAACAACCAAGGGACAATTGATATTGGAATATAGTTGCGAAGGATTTTCTGATTGAAAATTCCTAGATTGGGAAACTGAGATAGATAGTCTTATTAAATGATCATATATGTCAGCTTCTAAATTTTCTGATACATGTCAATGGACTGAAGATATTCAAAGAACTTTATTGTTGCAAGAATTTATGACGTTGGAGAATTACATAATCAGATCTTCACAGCACAATAACTTGCATATTTCTAGTAACGCTTCAGATCATTTAAAGGAAAATCTTACACGAGCTTGGTTATCTCAAAACAATTATTAGAGGTCTAATCGAAGTATATCAATAAGATAATTTAAATTCAGTCACTTGTGGTTTATATTTAAGTTATTAATTATATTTATCAGCTATTTTGTGGATGTTAAATTTTTTAATAAAATTTTAAAGCTGAGTAATTTTATTATTACTAAACAGTATTAATTAGGAAAAACATTAAGTTATATTTTTAAACAATGCAAATAATATTATATTATTTTGTCACAAATAGTTAATCTAAATCGTTGTTTATATACTGATTTTTTATAAAAGTTTCATACAAATGCATTAATCATGGTCTTTTTAACGTTACAATATTCAGTGAAAAATTTACCATGTATTCTGTTTTCTTTAATCCACTACAAATCATAAGCTTTTATTAACAACAAAATAATAAATTTCCCTTATGTGAAAAATATAAAGGCACAAACTTGGATATTTATGTATAATTCAACTATTAAATTACTTTTTCATTTCAAATATTTAAATCAACCCTTTTAAACTATTAATTGCAAATACTATTAAATTACTTTTTATTATAAATAATGTATATAACTATTTACACATTATTAGTTGATATACTAATGGATGTGTGTTAAGAAATGTTTTTCATTTTTTTATGCAAAGAGGAATTATTTGATAAACTAAAAACAATTTGAATAAATTCTTTCATAGATTTCATACATACTACAAAACATAATTAATTAAAATTTTGAGATCTGAAAGCGGATTATGGTATTAAGCTAAACTATATAAAACATTTATTAATGCATTATGATATCTAAAAAATTCTACTTTTTTTGGAAAAAGTATGCTTCTTGTTTTAAATGGAATTATTTGCGTATTTCATTTCTACTACAATTAAAAACTTGAATTAAGATCACAATTAATTAAATATTTCAGCTTTCATTGATATGAGTTCTGAAAAATTTCATGAAAGTTTTAAGCAGAATCAGGAGGAAAAAAGTTAACTAAAAGATATAACTAAAAATAAAAATAATGATATTACTCAGTTTTCTGTTAAAATGTATTAGGTATAGTTAATTAAAGAATTTTATCTGGGGTATTAAAATCATTAACTTTGTAGGATTAATGTAAAGATTTTTTTCGAGAAAAAATTGTTGATATTTATTTTATTGCCGTTTACTAATTACATTTGTAAGTATTACTTTCTGCGGATTACATGAAGTGATTTTGGAAAGGCTAATACAGGCACATTATTTTACATACGGAAACGATCAAAAAATTAAATCATTATTAAAAATGAGATTTTGGAAACAGAATAGTGATTTAGGAAACATTTCAAACAAATAAGAATGTATTTAATTTTTCAAGTACGCTAGCCCTTTCTTGATTACTGTATTAACAACTTTCAGTTTAAAAATATGTATTTATAATTTTAACTGTATTCTAAAAAAAGAAAATCAAGAATAAAAATTTCCTCCAACTTGTACGCAACAATAACGGGATTCAATGTTTCTTTTTGAAGTGAGTTATGTTTTGATAACATAATTCTTTAATTAAAATTTTGCTCATATATTTTGTTCAAATGTTTGTTTTCGAAAAGAAGTTACTCGTGATTTAAGAAAAAGTAGACAAGGTAGCTTAAGTTCATAATCTGGAATTTAAGTCACAATTTGTAATTATATTTTCTTGGCTATTGCAAAGCTTTAATCAAAGTAATTTAATTGGGAATATTTTTATTATCTAATTTAAAATAATGTATTTAACACCTGATGCAATAGAAAGTATTATAGAAATTATTATTTTTTTCGCATTGTTAATCAACTATGAAATTACATTTATAGAAATTATATCTATAAGGTTTATCTGTATTACATATAATTTTCGATCCTAATTGCACGCACAGTTTTTATTATAGAAAATTAAAAGTATTATGTAATAATTTTTACACTACGCATATTATTTCAATAGTAACAATTATTTATTACCTAATTCACGACAATTATTTATGTTGATTTCAGAATACATATATGAATGGTTCATTTGTCCAATGGGTTAACTTCATAAAATAAAAAAAAATTGGAAGGATGATAATACATTTTTTATGCTAATTAAAACTATCATTATTCGTTTTATTTAAATATGGTTTTTATGTTGTTAATTAAGAGAAATTTCTTTGAATACATAATCCTGTATATTATATACCCTTTTTGGTCTTAAAATATAATAAAATTCAGAAAATAGTGTTAATAGATTTAGCAATTAAAACTTAATTATAAGAATATAATCACAGAGAATTATATTTTTAATTAGAAGTTTAAATAAATAAAAAATATGTTTGAAATATTACTTAAAAAGTTAAAGTTAATATCATATGAGTTTCAATTAAATATTATAGAGAAATTAATAAAAGTTACGTAAAACTTTTATTAATTTAACATGATAATTATATTGAATAAATGTATTTATTTGATGAAATTATAAATTTATAAGTGAATAAAATTATTATGTTAAATTTTACATGTTTAATGAGAAAATTGAATTTGCTTATAAATTAATAGTAAGGAATTTAAAATTACTTTTTTACATTTAAGCTATACCAGACATGGTAGAGACATAATAAAATAAAATATATCAGAGATATTTAAAAATTTACATCAAAGCTAGCAGGTGCATTCTGCAAATTCTTAAACGCATCCCGAATTTTTTTATGAAAGGAATATGAGAATATTTTAAATTTAAAATTTCTTTTGCAGTATATAGAAAAATATCAATACTCTAAAACCATCTTTTGTTATATAAACTACTCTAAGAATATTTTCCTGATAGATTTTAGGACCCTACAAATCCTGATATTTTATAGATTATAATAGAAATATTTTCACTGTAATCTACAAGATACTGCTTATATTTCCTAAGAGTGTGTTATATTTTATAATTTTCAGATGTCAGTTAAAGCTTTCAGTAAAATAAATTTCATTATTTTTTTTTAATTCCCCATTTGAATATTGCGTAAGATTTTAAATTTATCTGAAAAATAAATTTTAATATATTTGAGTATTTTTTAAACTTTGCAAAATTAAATGAGAAAATTAAACTCAAAATTAATAATTAATTAATAATTAATATTAATAATTAATAGTAATAATTTTTTCATAAATATTAATTTTTTTTTAAATATCGTTGTAGGTTGTAACTCACTTCAGCTTTATTTTTCTAATTCTTTAAGCAAAAGGACAAATAGTACTTTTGAAACTATTCTTCTGAATCCAAAATTAAAATTAAAAAATTTCTCTCTGTATTCTCGTAATGGAATTGAAAAATTTTGTACTTTCTGTTGCTAATGTTTAGGATCATTTATTATTCCGGGCACGAAAGGTTCGATTTCTGAGTCAATGAATAACCTATGTTAAGTACGGTTGTCTCATTTCTGTTTCAAGCAGGCATAAGATAAGTGACTAAATGGGAGCTATTCAAAATTTTACTCTTGTATAAAAATAACCTTAGTTATAGAAACGTTTTTCCATTAGAAACTATATAATGCATCGCATAAAAACTTTGTTTTCATTTTTCAGCATGTTCACTTCTCAGCATTTAAATATTAATTGAATTATTCTTCGATTTACTTTACCATTGATGATATAAATCACTAATTATTCAAGAAGTAATGTAAATTCCAAAATTTTAATAATTCTTAGTCTGTGTTATTGTTACTGATCCTTCATGATCTAGCAACAGCTAGATCTGGTCCATGAATCCATGTATTCCAGAAAACTCAATCACTAGAATTGGAAGTTATATTAGGCCATCTAAACCTAGACTCAGGCAGTTTAGGTCATGCTCTTGGGAGGCTATTTTTAGATGACACTTGTTGAAGCTTGGAAAAATTTTGGGGATGGCGATAAAAGTTAATCCACTAAGATAGCAACTGTTTAGTCTGGAAATTTCTGTGATATCTGGTCGATATTCCCCGAGCTCAAGAATTCAGCCTGGGCACTTTTTAAAACACCATTGCCGAGAAGGAGGAATAATCCATTTTTATCTGCATTGCCCTTTCCATACAAAGTGAGAGTGCCTTTGGCTATATTTTATTTGGTTGAAAGTCGTATTTTAAGAAAATAAATGATTTCTGAAAATCAGATGATTTTAAAAACTGTACTTCATATGCATACATTGAATTCACTTTTTGTGTCAATAATGCTTTAAATGAAATGGACTATACAAATAAAAAAAGACTCCTCCTGTGTTACTCATGTATATCCTCCCTCCTTTCAATTTTTAATTATAATATAATACATAATTCTTAATATATATATATATATATATCTTTACATACATATATGTATAAATATATACCAGAGGTTTCCAGGGATTATATTTAACATTTCAGCATACTCTTTGGTACGTTTAATGTACAATTTGTGCAATAAATGTATTGTACAAACAATGTATTGTAAATGTATTGTATTGTCCAATATTGCTCTGTGATTACAGGATAACAATCAGAAAACCTAAAACGTAAACACAATACGTTTGGTGATACGTTTGGTCGTAAACACAATACACAATAAGTGACATTGCCTAACATTTTTTAGGAATAAAATTTAAATACTTTTGAAAATTAACCATTTTAGCTATTTTTGTGCTAGTATATTCTTTGCACACATCTTATTTATTCATCGGTTTCAACTTTTTCAATGATCATTGATGTATTCTTGAATAATTTATTAAATTACCAAATTTTTCAAAAATAAAATTGTATTATTTAGATATGGTCAGAATAAAAAAGTAAATATTTAATTTGAATATCCGGATACTTTTAAACAAACCATATTGTCTAAATATTTTTGATTTATTCATATTTATATTTATCAGGACATTAATTAAAGCAAAAGACATAATGGTTCATTTATATTAAAGTTGACTGACCTATCCAAGGTAGATGTTTAACTTCATCCTCATGTTTACCAAACCATAATTTGAAATGTCCTTTGATAGCTATCGATATTCTAATTTAAAACACGATAGAGAAGAATGGAGAGGGTATGTAAAATACTATACAATAACAGTAATTTTACATCTAAAATCTCTCATTTAATTCCCTTTAAAGTATTTTGTTTTAAAAATGATTAATTTAAATTATTTTTTTTTTACATTAGTTGTGTATATTTTTAGAAAATGTTTTTACCATTTTGATACTGTCTCTAACAGGAAAAATTTCTATAAAGATTTTACTTCCTATAACACCTTGATTTCTGAAAGATCTTTTTTTTACAGATAATTTGTCCACATTAATGTTGCAAGAAATAAACACTCTAAATTCCCAATGAAGCTTTTTTGTCAAATATGTATGCCAAAAATAGAAATGATGCATCCAACTCTCGACAGTAATTAGGTTCGAACCAGAAGCATTTCTCTCTTAATTCGGGAATTTTAAACTCGGCTTAAGCCCATTTTTTAAGTACTTAGAAAGAGAGATAGTTAATCACAATATTGAATAATTTTAAAGTGCTATTCTGTGCATTCCATATTTAAGAAAATATTAATTGCTACTGATTCTTAACCACTTGTTATTGCATGTAAAATAATTTCTCTGCCAAAGAATGCAGATATGAATTTTTTTTAATGAACTCTCATGCATGTGTCGAAATGATGTTTAAGCACTTTGCTAACTTATTACAAGAGAACTAAGTTACACGCCTTTGGAAAATAATCGTTTTTTCCTCCATTGCTGTAAGCATGAATAAATAAAAATAAACAGATTACAGATTTCTTTACGCTTCTTATGAGAAATTGTGAATAAGGAGACGCTACCAAGCGAATTTTTTATCGTCATTAAATATTCTATTTCCTATAGCATAGATCAGCGTTCTTAATAGTGTGATTTTATCTTTTTTTGTTTTTCAAAATGGTATGAAAACTTGGTCTAACAGTGTTTTCACCTTTAATGAAAAAATCTAATCTTATTTTCCTAAAAAAATACTTTGGGGGCTTTATTCTTCACATTCCCATCGTATTGTATATTTTCTTTAAGAAACAAATATAGTTAGATACAAAAAATACCTAACTAACTATATAAATTTTATCATTTTTTTATAAGTTTGGGAAGAGTTTAGTCTTATAAACAATGTAATAGTTCTAGAGATGAAGCTAAAAAAGAATAATAGTAATGTAAATAAAAATGGAAAAAGAAAAAATGTAATAACCAAAGAAAATAAAATTAGTTATTTTATTAATCTTATACTCATTACTTATATGAGAGCAACTAAACATAGTACATTTTTTTCAATATATACGAAATCTTCATATATTATCTAATCATTCTTAAATTTTGCATTTGAATCAAACATAATAAACGTAAATATAGTTATAAGCTTCATTAATTAAAAACTTTAGTTTGAAATAGGAAATAACTCTAAATTAATATGAAAAAGCCTTAATACTGGTTCCATAATAATTAAAAAAATATACTACTTCTGAACAAATACTTAAATTTTAATGTATTTCAGCTTTGACCAATTGATATGGATGTAAATAAACAGAAAAATTACAATTATGTTAAAGAAAATTTAATTTTAGTAAGCACACATAGAGAGCGTTATATAAAATCGAGATTATTCACTTGACAACTCAATATCGAAAATATACATATATCATACCAGCGAAAAAATTAAGTTTTAATGAACATTATGTTATTTAAAAGAATAAAATTACATTTTCAAAAAAGAAATCTTATTAGATCTGAGTACTAATATATGTGTGTTGAAGTGAAAGATTCTTGTTATAGGCTTAAATTTATTATTCAGAATATTTGAACAATTTCAATTTTTCGCATTTGGATTTTAAGGACATTGCTTAGCCAATTTTTATTTACATATTTTTACTTTTGCTCTATTGTGTTTTTTTTAATAACTGTTTAGGTAAAAATAGATGATACACGAATCTTCTTCCGTAACATCAAGTAAGGATAAAAAATGCAAAGAAAATCTACCTGAGAAACCATCGTATTCCATAATTGAGATAACTCATTATGAGAATTTGTGCTGTGATCAGGTAATCACATGGAATCCAGAAAAGAGAAATAAAGAACATAAAAATAGAAATTTATTGATATTAGAAAAGTGAGTGGTGGAAAAAAAAAACTTTTGGAGGAAATATTTCAAGGCAGCTAAAGTTAGGTTGACAACTAGTATATATTTATGAGAGAACGTTATGGGACAGAAATATCTGGATATATTCCTTCTCCCACTTCCCAGTTTCTAAACAACCTAAAATATCTCTGGTGCTTCCTTGTGGAAGTTTTATTTATAGAAATTCATATATTCGGGAAAGGTTTCGGTAGGACTTTATTTCAAGGACATTCTTACGCGAGAATACATATTTTTCGAATATATATATGTATCCACATATATATATAAGGCAAGTAGCGTAAAGGCTGGGAAACGTTTTCCCATTTTCTGGAATACCACATTTTAGTTTGAATTTTTTCTAAACAAATTTTAATAGAATTGTGATTTCTAATGAACAGCGACAGTTTGTAATAAACTGAAAAAAAAAGAGTTGTAAAGCCTAAACTTATTGTGTTAATGTACATTTTTCATAACGAATGCTTAACACCTTATTGAATTCCATTTACTTTGAGTCCTCCTGTTAGTATGGAAAAAAAAAAAAAAAAAAAAAAGATTCACACAGAACAAACATTTTAGTGAAATATTAATAATCCATTGGGATTACTTTTAACCAAATCCACTAATTCACTATCATCGAATTTTTCTGCTTAATTTTTATTGCAATTCTGTTAATAAGATTGCTTTAGATGTAATGAATTAATGATTGCTTTCTGATCTTTCTTTTTGGAAAAATGAGCCAAATGACAAAGGTTTCACGAAGCTTAGCCATTTTAGCAGATGGTAAAAAATATAGATTGTTTCCATTGAACCCGTTAGTAGTCAATGCAAATTAGTGAAAAGTTGCATTGTTTTGTAAGAGCATAATTGACTTCAAGTGTTCCGATCATTGAACTGACACATTTGTCTGTTCGGTGATCGATTGCGGAAAATTATTCAATACCATTTTTGTCTCTCACAGAGACACATTTGGTTTCAATAACTCATAAATCTTAAAATAATCTTACTTTAAATCAGAATATAAATTTCATTAAAATTTATCACATTTGACCTTGTGATTTTTTTATGTTCTTCTTTTTTGTTTTTTATTTTACGATGTTATTCTCCAGCTCATATGTCATTTAGGATGTACAAGTTTAATTTATTAATATACTAAGAAAATTTTGAGTGAAGTTGCTTCGATTTAATAATAATCTTATCATAGTTTGAATAGTATTCATACTTAAAATGATACATTTCTTGATATTTGTTTACCAGTTTAGCAGCTTCTCATGTAAGCAAATGTCAAGTTATTTTTAGCATAGTCTTCGTCTAACAATGATTTTTCATATAACACCACACATTCTAAAATAATACTATAATATCTAATATTAGTTCTCCACTCATAATTTCCTTTTAAATTTATATATTAAATTAACAAAATAAAAAAAAAATTTAAAATTATTAACGTAATGCAATGAAAAAATAATCTAACAATTAAACATTTCTCAAGGTTATTAAATGTACATATTTTCATTTGTTAATGTATTCATTAATTACTTTGTGTTTTCTTACAAACAAAAAATCATTAGAATAATTTGTAAGACAACAGTATAAACCTCAAAATACATAATATGTGAAACCAAATGTGATAAAAATGAGTACTGTGCATACAATAACTCGTTTAAAAATTATCTAATATCACACACACACACACACACACACACACACACACACACACACACACACACACACACACACACACACACACACACACACACACACACACACACACACACACACACACACACACACACACACACACACACACACACACACACACACACACACACACACACACACACACACACACACACACACACACACACACACACACACACACACACACACACACACACACACACACACACTCACACACACATACACACTCACACACTCACACACACACACACACACACTCACACACACGCACACACACACTCACACACACACACACACACACTCACACACACACACACACTCACACACATTTGTTAAAATTTGTTAAAAATAATAAAATAAAATTATCAATACATAAATATATAACATAACAACATATAAAAATTACCTAGAAAACTATAAGAGATACATTTTGATTAAATTAATATCTATTGCAAAATTGGAATTTGACTCATTTACATTAAACAATAAATTGCAAGAAAAATATATACATTCATATATACTAACAGATATTTCGTTTCTACAGATTGATTGTTTACAAAAAAAAAAAAAAAAAAGCTGCCTCTTTTCGACGACGTCTAAATATTGTATATTTCGATCACGTTAGTGTTTATATCGTTTGTCGTTAAGGAGGACTAACTAACATTACTAATGTCGTTACTAACGTAGACAAAATATCTTTTATTATCGCATGGATTATGTCATACATAAGTACAAATTATTCTTTGAATTTACTTGTACTTATTGATGTAATATAACTATTGTTCGCTCTTGGATATAATGAAGGAGACTAGCATTTGCTTTACCAAAATAAAAACGTCAATGTAATATTTCTGAAAAAAAAAAAAAACTGAGTTAATAAAATAAATCATTGGAAAAATATGTAAAAAATGGTAAGCAATTGTAAGAAAATCTCTCTCTCAATATATATATATATATATATATATATATATATATATATATATATATATATATATATATATATATATATATATATATATATATATATATATATACATACACACAAATAAAAATATGTACATATAAAAATGGCTTGAATGATATTTAGCAGTGTTG
Source organism: Latrodectus elegans (assembly GCA_030067965.1). Taxonomy (NCBI): domain Eukaryota; kingdom Metazoa; phylum Arthropoda; class Arachnida; order Araneae; family Theridiidae; genus Latrodectus; species Latrodectus elegans. Next base: position 54,124,707 of record CM057813.1, read on the forward strand.
GTCCTTAAAATTTGTTAAAAATTATAAACGTTTGAAAAAAACAATAATGTTTTATTCAGGAATCCTGTACAAATCTATATGAACCTTATTCATGCGCTTTTGTTGTGGAATAACATTGGAAAGCGGCACATTTGACATTAGTACAGAGATAAGAAAATATGCGATTCTTGATGAGACAAGTACAATGTTTGAGTTACTTTGTGTTGGTGCATTTTTGGCTACAGATGTCTATTTTTGAATAATAATGAATACGTCTCTCTGGGTAACTTGCTCTGTTGATTTTGAACTGCCGAGCAAGATGTTAAATTTTTTTAAATTGGATGTAAATTTTTGGATTGTTGTTTCAAACTTTTATTTTTACAGAATACACGAATGATTTTTTGATATTCGGAAGAAAACACAAAAAGGGTATTGACATTCGCTTTTTAAGAATATTTGAATTTTTTTTTGCTTAAGATTTAATATACTTACAATACTGCTCATTTGAAAAGGGAATTTATGTGGTAGTGTCAAATAAAACTTATTCTGGATCAACACATCATACAAGGATTAAGGGAATTCAAATATTAAAAATTTATTATTATTTTTTTTATTTATCATATTATTGCTAAATTTCAGCATTCAGATTAACAAGAAACAGAAGAGCTATTTTCGTGTAATTCCTTTGATCATTCTTTCATATTCATTTTTACTCTTTTCTATGTTATTTTTATCATTCAGAAAAATTTTGATGTAACCGCGATAATATTTTCTAGATACTGGCATTCCTTCAAAAAGTGTCAAGATTTTGATTTAAATCTGGATATGAATCGAAGACATACTCTCATTTCATAGAACGAATATATATATATATATAATATGTATACATACATACATACATACATACATATATATATTTATATATATATATATATTATATATATATATATATATATATATATATATATATATATATATATATATATATATATATATATATATATATATATATATATATATATATATATATATATATATATATATATATATATATATATATATATATATATATATATATATATAAAATAATCCACAACCTCATAGTGGAAAAATTAGTTTAATATTATATTAAAATAATAAAACATAAAATAGTAAGAAATATAAATTAAAATAGAAGTAAAAAGTCGACGTTTCTTAAAAAGTCTAAGAAAAATACATAATATAAAAGGTACCTTTCCGATAAATTTAATTATTATTAGCGTAATATTGAAGCAGTAATATTAGCGTAATATTGAAGCAGTAATATTAGCGTAATATTGAAGCAGTAATATTAGCGTAATATTGAAGCAGTAATATTAGCGTAATATTGAAGCAGTAATATTAGCGTAATATTGAAGCAGTGCTAACAATATTACGCTAATACGATACATGTTTAATAAACTTATTTCATAAATGGAAATTATTCCGAATTGGGCACCGTGTTTTGTAGTGTTATCATTCAAAAACCTCTGTAATAAAAACGAATTCATAAAATTTGATGGCATGCCAATCCATACATTAAATCTCCAAATTCTAAAATGTACAATGAAAAAGATTTTCTTATAAATTAATTTCCTGCAGTTTATTAGGTTCTGAATTTATGCTAGCAAAGCAAGTCTGATTTGAATTGAAATTAGTACTTTTACAAATTACTGTCCTCATTCAAGATATTTTGTACCTTTGAGGAAGCAAAAATATATTCAAAGCATTATAATACTATCGTGAATTCGTTGATAGCAAATTACGTAAGAAAAATGTTTTCAAGCGTCAATTTTTAAATTGAATTGCATTTTAATGTCATACTTACAAATTAGACGATAAAAAGTTCATTATAGGCAAATGAAATAAATATATGATGATAGTCCTCAAAGAAATTTCAATGTCAAATGAATTCAATTATTTCCCCTTGAAAGTAGATAATTAATAGCTTTTAATATTTGTGAACACCTGTGTTTGGTTTTGATTATTATTGTTATTTATTTTGGCATAAAAGAACGTAAAATATTTGGCATGGAATATAGAGCATTTTGGTCTAAACAGCTCGCCACGGTGAAATTACCATTAGGCCACGGTGAAAAGACAGCTTTGATACCGCTTGGTAAAGAACTTAAAGGACTATGGTTGCTGTAAAGCATTTTGACAATTGCCATTTAAATTGTCTGCCATGAAAACTTTCATAGACACTAAAACTTAACGAGTTGCCAAGGAAAAAAATCATGGAAATTTCCAAGCACTTATTGTAGCAGATGTGCATGCAGAAGGCAGAAACTCAATGTCCATTTTCAATTATTCAAATATTGATGGCACTATATGGAGAAATTTCCAATCTGAAAAACGCTATCTTTAGGCCACTGTTAACCCAATACTATTCAATTTCATCATCAATATAGCCTATACATTGTGAGTGAAAATCTAACGGCCTAAAACTGCTAGAAGTCAGTTCAAATTCTATCACGTAAATTTACTTTTGGGAAAATTTTTCTTAAATAGTACACCTTATTCCAAGTCACGCGCAGAAATTCACATAGGTAGTTCTCAAAAGAGGTGTTTGATCACAGAAATTTCAAGTATGTCAAAGATATTTTACTAAGCGAATACCTTGCTAGGTATCAGACAGGCTAAATATATATTGATTTTAATCTATCGATAAAAATTTTGTGTAATAAATTTATATTACACTATGATAGTTTGAAAAATTACATTTTAAGATCATCAGCAGGACACAGAATATTTTAAAAATTATTATAAATTAAGAACTTTGGAATAGTTTAAGGAAAATCAATTATAAAACTCGTTTTGACTTGGAAACTTTTTCGTGTTTTTTCAAGTCACGTTCCTTGGGAGAAAAAAAAGCATGAATTATAATTCAACATTTCCGCATCATTGTGAAGGCATTAAGTTTGATTTATTTATTGTTTGAGAAAAGCAAATGATAAAATTGTAAAAGATTTATGGAAAACAGCATGGAATAGAAAATGCAGTAAAATGTTTGAATAGGTTAGAATATAGAGTTTTTCAATCTGAATACTAAGGTTTAATTAGGACTCCATTTTTATTGAAAGCACCAAAATTTCCCGACAAGTGCTATTGATTCTTTATTAGCTTAAGAACTTTGATAATTCGAGGAATAAAGAGTTAAGCACTCCAGAATGAACTACAGCAACTTATAAAAGGCAATTTCTGCGTCACTATAAATTAAGGCAAGTTTTATATTTATTTTATCATTTAAGTTTTAGTAATTGACCAAATTTTATCAGTTTTATTGAAATTTGCTCAGGATTTGTATGCAGTATTGATGTATCTAATATGTAGTATAGTATGCAGCATTGATGTATGTGGTTATTGTTTTTCACCTTTTTCACAAAATAATATTTAATTTCATGAAATAACTTCCAGCTTTTTTCTTATTTGATTGGAAAATCTAGAATTTCATAGTCTATCAATTTTTACTGAAATTAGTGACTAATGAAAAGAAAAGTAATGTAATGCCATTTGAGAGGTTAAATTCTCAATGATAACCTAATTGGAAAAGCTTGGAAAAAATAATTTATTCCAAATTATTTTGTCACAAACATCTCAGTACACATAACCGTGAATGAAATGCTTAGCAATAAGAAAATAAATGGGAGAAATATATAACTTTAAATAATGGTTTATACAATTTTATGCAGTCATTTAATTTCTCTTGAAGTTATTAAATGAACTACTCTGTCTTCAGCTGACGGCTGAATCATCTTAGAAATAATAGATAAAAATGCGTTCCAGATGTTCCCTTTAAAATTATTTTTACGAATGATTCAAAAAGTTTTATAATAAGTTAAAAAGACATCTTAATAGGATAATTGTAAAGGTTTATTTAAAAAACAGTTTTTTTTAGTATATTTCCTAAATTTTGGATATGTAAAAATGAGATTAAATACTTAAAAATACTTAGTATTTTTAAAGTTCTCTTGATCATTTATAAAGAATATAAGCTCTTTTAAAAAAGATAAAACAAATTGATGACCACTATTTAATAAAAAACATGTAAATAGTTAATATTAAACAAAAAAATAAAAATGAGCATGTGTACAAATTAGGGACAATAAACTACGTATTTCAGATATTACAAAAAATAACTAAAATCTCATTATTTTATTTTAAAAGCATAAATATTATCATTTTCAAATACTAATTTATAGAATGGGATCACTGGTAGCAGAGAACTTTTGCCTATGAGTAGTGGGACTACAATAAAGATAACTATAATATAATAAATAAGATAACAGTTTAAATTAAATTTAGGATTTTTGTAAATATATTTACTATAAATTCTCAGCTATTAATACATGCGTTAAAAAGAAGGTTAATAATTTCTAGTTTTAGAGCGCTAGTTGAATTTTATATATTGTAATATCCAGCTTTAAATATTGAAACTCCAGCTGTCGTATGAAATGTTTTTAAAATAATTAATTTAATTAATATTTCAAAACACTATGCTATTGTTTTGTTCGTAAAAAATAGGAAAAAGCTTAGAAATATCTATAAATTAATGGAATTAAAGAAATACGAATTGCTTATTAATATAGTTTAAAAGTAATGATTAAAATCTACTAAATAAATTAACATGTACTTTTACATCAAAATTTCCGAGAAAATGTGAATTAATTATTACTTTATTTTATTACTTAATTATTACTTAAGTTTTTTTTGTCTTAAGTAATAATTAAGTCAATAAAATTTTTTTTTTGTTGATGGAAAAGAATGAAATTGTATTTACTAAACTAATTTATGTTTATTTTATTATACAAGTTTGAAATAAAAATTTATTAATATTATCATTTGAGAAAATTATTTTAAAAATATGACTGCGAATAAATTATTGAAAATTTATAATCATTTGTTTTAAAATCCTGTCTTAGGCAAACAATAAATATCTTCAATTAAATTTATGCTGCTAAAATAGTATGAATTGCTTACGTTGAAATTGTTTATTTAACAATATTTTTACAGAATAATAAAAGTAAAACTATAATGCTATTATTCTGCAAAACTATTGCAGTAAAAAATGAACGCATTTTCTATTCAAAATATTTTAGATAAAGTTTTAAATTTTCATTTTTTTTGGAAATTTTTTGATTAAATATTCCAACCCATTCTGGAAAATGAAGAATTTCTTTAATGAAATTTGTTTTTCTTAACGTGATTAAAACTCTTTTAAATTAACTACTGAATTAGTTTCAGAAATGGATGCACTTTTTTTATGAATAATTTTAATATTTTCACTACGTTTTTCTGAAAATTTTCACTAAAATAATGTATTGAAATTTTTCGAAAAATAATCAAGAATCTCACATATATTTCTAGAATAAAAAGCATTTGGTATTAAAATTTGTATTGTATATGAGGAATGTATATAAAAATTAAATTTTTTCTATAAATAGACATTTGTATATTTCTTCATGATAAAACGCATACATGCAGAATATGTTGGCAGATTTAATTAAATGTATTTTAAATTTTAGACAAAAATGAAAGAAATGTACCTTGTAATATCATTTGGTGCTACTTTAAATTGCTCGATATAACTGTGATAACTGCATCTGTACTTAGATTATTTGTCTAAGCAATTATTTTTGTTTAATTGTATTGAGAGAAATCAATTAAATTGTTTTGATGTATGAGTATAGATATTTTACAATAAATAATGTGTAATTTTACTTTACACTAATCTTTTATTTTTGAGCGTATTTTTGTGTCATTAATACCACTAAACATTTCAAAAATGCATTCAATTTTAAAATAAATTTAGAAACAGAAGTGATAAGTAGTGAAAAAAAAATACTATTTTTTAAAGATAATGAAACGTTTAAAAGAGAAAAAGATTTAAATGTTTAAAAATAATGACTAAGTCCAAAAATTTCAAAGCAGAAAAAAAAAATCAACATAAATGAATAAAACTGAGTTTTAAAAAATGACAAAAAATTTAATTAAGAAAGTGAAACCCTGTTATTCTTAAAATCAAGTGTTCATCTAAAATTAATAAATCCCAAGTACAACGATTAAACAACCAATCAAAAACTAAATTGCTTTAAGAATTTAAAAATTCCATTAATTTACAACCAATATATCAGTAAATTTTGAATTGAAATGGAAATTACTTGCAACATATGCAATTAATTTAACTGGATATGACAAATTAATTGCTTCATCAATAATTTTGGCAAAGAGATAAAGCGTATCGTTTGAGTTGTTCCCATTTTATCTATCCCCATTAAGTGCCCAATAAAATACCTTTAAAGATAGATTTATTGGGCAAGAATGCCGTATAGAACACTGAAATGTTATACAAGTTAAAGCCCTTTTTATATATATTACTTCTGAAATATGTTCAACAATAAATTGTAAACAAAACAATGAAAAAATTAATTTAAAAACTTCTAAATCTTGCTTAGCCAAAATAAAAACATTTAGACAAAAGTTAAAACATAATGTCACAATATTCCAGAACACACGAATTTAAAATATTAGATATATATCTATATATTGAATTTTTATCATTCGTTTCCAAGTTTTAAACGTGTGAAGGTAGTGATTAAGACAAGATATTGTAGGAGCTGTGATTTCCATTAGCAGGAGTATAATTTGTTTCAATACAATGTCATTTTCGTAAATATATTTTTTCGAAATAAAAAATTGAATTAGCTTTGGAAACTATTATTTTTTTGAAAAATTAGTTATATATTAGTTATATATATATATATATATATATATATATATATATATATATATATATATATATATATATATATATATATTATTATTATAATCCGTAGAAATCTTGTCAAATTTGAGACAGAAAGAGATGTAAATTTTATTTAAATTGTTCTGTTCTAAATAGTATATATATATATATATATATATATATATATATATATATATATATATATATATATATATATATATATATATATATATATATATATATATATATATATATATATATATATATATATATATATATATATATATATATATATATATATATATATATATATATATATATATATATATATATATATATATATATATATATATACATATGTATGTATGTATATATATATATATATGTATATATATACATATGTATGTATGTATATATATATATATATATATATATATATATATATATATATATATATATATATATATATATATAATGTTATAATGAATGTTTTGAATGTCAAAATGAAAATGAACTAAGTACATATAGAAATAAAATTTATTTTATGTGCAATATAATTCATGTAAACTAATGTACACAAGGCATAGTATGTATCTGAAATGAATTAATTAAATAATATATTCTTTTATTTATGCTTTTTTTAATATTTCAAAAGAACTTTTCAAGCTAAAGAATCAGTTTAATTAAATTAAATAAATTCCACAAAATATAATGCTTGCAAGAACAATTTTCCAAGAAATGTAGAACATGCATATTTGAGTGCAGATAATTATTTAATTCTCTATACATTATTCTTTAGTTTTAATTAAATGTTTTTATTTTAGCTAACTATTCAAATAAAGTTGTAAAAATATTCTATTTCTAAGAATTTTAATCATATTTTTTTATTCAGAATTCGTCATATAATTAATTTTATCTATGTTAAATTTTGGAAAATCGAATGTTGTTATTTTAAGCTTCAAATCATAAGAACATTGGATTTTTTCGAAATAAAAAAAAGAAGAAATTGGAAATACTCAGAAGATTAGTTTTAATAATTAAACTTGTAAGCACACATTTTTTATTTAAGGGGAAATGTAAATTGTTTTTAAATTATTTAGATATGAAATTCAAAAGAAATAATAAATTTTTCTAAGAAATACAATTAATGAAAATTTTGGAAAATTGGAAGTTAATTTATAGAATATGCCTTAAGTTTCATAAAAATGCAAAAAGGTTTTTGTATCAAATATATTTTTATGGAAAAGGAAAAACATGAAATTATTTTTGTACTTAATGTATACTTGGCTAAAACTGCAAAGAAGATCCATCTTGTAATGCAAATTTCATTTCAGACAAAACATTAATTGATTCAGCAGTTAAATTTTGCTGAACAATTTATTTGTTAATTGTAAGAAATATTTTGTAAATTAGTTATGGTTTTAAAATAAACTTTAAAAATGTATTTGACTGTTACGAATATCACTCACTTGTTTTTATCAGGTTATTATAGATGAGAAACGTTAGAAATAATTGTTGCATGATTATTTCTTACTATACATAGTTTCATTAAATAAAATTCATTTTTGAATTAAATTCAGTTAATAGAATTTATTTTCCGAAGGAAATTTTTCTGATTAATCAAATTATTCCAATGCAAGAGGTATTTCTAAATACTACAAAGAATTTAAAGGGGAATAAATATTTAAATTCATCAAAATTAATATTTTGTAAAACAGATGAATCATTTTTTTTAAAAAAAGCAATTTACATATAAGAACACTTTACTGCTGTGAGACACATTTAACTTTTATGCACACTGTTCCTACGAAAGTTTTATTAAGGTATTTGAAAATTAATTCTACAAAATTAATTCTACAATTATTCTATGGAAAAGAAATTCTTAAAATTGTTATACAAAAGATAATCTGCAAAAGTTATTAAGATCTTTGATGGAAAAATCCTAAAATTTCTTATGAAAGATTAATTTTTATTTGATTTGATTGATCTAGTTAAGGAAAGACTAATTCCCTTAACATTTTATTTTTGCGGTAATCTAATAAGCTGAATTTCAAAAGTGTAATATATATATATATATATATATATATACATATATATAAATATATTATAATATATATACATATGTATATATATATATATATATATATATATATATATATATAAATATATTATAATATATATACATATGTATATATGTATGTATATATATATATATATATATATATATATACATATATATATATATTATAATATATATATATATGTATATATGTATATGTATATATATATATATATATATATATATATATATATATATATATATATATATATATATATATATGTATATATATACATACATATATATATATATATACATATATATATATATATATATATATATATATATATATATATATATAATACATTGATAATACCGATGGATTAACTATTTAAAAGGTAGTATGGATTTACTGCAATTATCATAAGTATATTCTTTAAAGAAGTAAAAGAAAATATACGGATTTTAAATGATGTGATGTTACAGAACGAGGCACATATTTCGTAAGGATGTCTAACTGATGTAAACTGCACAATAAATTCATGTTTTGGCCTCATTTTTTACATTAACAGTATAAAAGTTTAATTAACAGTATAAAATTTTTTATCAATTTAATTCCAATATAAAGGCAGATTTTATATTAAATGTATTTTAAGAAGGGTTATCTTCTTAGGTTAACGCTTATATTCTATTGTAAATGAATTAATAAGAATAATTAGGAACATTTAATTACTTTCTTATTGTATACTGTTTGATTCTCAAAACTATTTATTACATTATTTCTTTAATGTACCAATATTAACACGATTGTGTTGTGTCTTATCCCTCCTGGTTGACAGTAGCATCAAACCAGGTCCATGAGCACGAATGGCTTCAAACAATAGAGCACAGCCTCAGGGCTCGAGAACAGCTGGCTTTTATTTAAGACGATGAAGGCCAAAATGAGGACAGGAACAGCTTGAATCGCATTGTGTTTTGGACTTACAGGAGATAAGCTTAGTGTTACGTCAGATGACGTTGTACACGAATAACATGATTGTTATTATTATAAAGAAATAAAAAAAGTAGAGAGAGAGAGAGTTTGAAAACTCTACTTTACTTTATCTGATTTAAAATAGATAGAATATTCAATAAAAATAGCACCTTCAATATATAGTTTTAAAAAAAGTAAGAAATTGTATATTTGTCACAAATAATTATTTTACAAGTTCCTATTCATTATAACAAGCATGTAATAAATACCTATTAATTTTATTCTACGCATGAAAGGTTTTCTTAGTATCTAAATAATAGGAACATTCAATTTACTGTAAATTTTTAACATTCAGTAAGAACTAAGTTTGAATATTCGTAACTGATCATTGAAATAAAAGATAAATATCTTCAATTTAAAAATGATATTTCTACATAAATTGAAATATAACAATATGCACTTGTTCAATGGAATAATATCTACTTGAAATCGATACCATTTTCAGGCCTACTATCTTCTTTAGGAACATACATGGCACAAATCACATAATAAAGATAATTACAAATAAGAAAATGCCTTAAAACTATTTTTTCTAGTTTTAATGAAATGACAATTTTAAGTAAATGTTTGTTTAACAATTGTGTTTGCATTATAGAGGCATATCACAAAAGTTGCTTACAATAAATGGATTTGACTGTAAATCTACTAAATAATTAATTAATGTTCCTATAAATTTCAACAGAAAATCAAGTTAAATTCAGTGAAAAAATAAAAAGAAACACTAATAGATATTTTGATTTTAAATTACATATTTTGACAATGAGAAAGACTATTTCAGTGAGCTTTCTTATTCAGCAAATATGTTCACTGATTTTGATCTCCATCCGAATGTTCTAAAAATTATCTGACAAATCTTGAGTCCTGAAAAACTTCTGAGTTTATGACTCTTGAATCCTAGAAAATTTCTTACTATTACCCTCTATACGTGTTCCTAAAGCATACTAAGATAAAATTCTTTTAATTACCTTCACAAACAAAAAATCTACTGATCAATGTATGAGTCAGATTGATTCTCATAAGCATACAACTTTGCTCACTAATTTGAGAAAACTTTATTTGGTGAATGAAAAGCAAGCGAATTATAGTTTATTTAACATTTATATATTTTCATATATATATATATATATATATATATATATATATATATATATATATATATATATATATATATATATATATATCCAAATGAAATGATATTCTGGAAAATTGGAGAATTCAATGAGGAGGTTTTATCCTCTTGTTCCTCTTTCAAATAATCAACTTTCCTTCTTTTCCTTTCTGGCTTATCAATAAATACCATCTTAATCAATAATGTAATTTATTTCAGAATAAATAGATAGAGAGAGCTTATCTTTGAATCTAATTCACATTCAGCATCATATTTAGTGCCTGAATTTTTCCGAGCTCCGCATCTTTCATCTGTATTATTCTTATCTAGTTTAAGGCTCTAGAAGGATATCCGGTAAAATACTGGAACGAATACATAAACAAATGCACCAAAATGAGTTGAACGCATTTTTCATCTCTTTGTTCGGTAATGACGTTGTTTAACAAAGCCAATATTCTTCCCGACGGGCTTCTCTACCCTCTAAATCTTGCGTCCTTGCCTTTCAACATTAACTCCCCAAAATTTTATTTAGGGATTAAATAAGGCCCCACACATGATAAAATTGTTTGATAAATATTTGACTACTTTGAATGAGTTCGTTTTTTCATTTAATATTTCTAATTTATGTTTCATTTTGCGAAAACTGATTCTAGTGATTTATATATTTTTTTCTAACAGTAATTGCCTCCAAAATAATGTTAAAAAAATAAATGGAGAATTCCTTACTTTTATACGAGATTTTTTTATAAAAGGTTTTCATATTACATTAAATCCTTATTACAGAATTATATTTTGTCATCGGAAGATATTTTGTAATTTATCATTTTACTGGATATATCTTATACACAAAAAGAAACGTTTAATCATCATCGCAACAGCTGTAAAATTTTTTATACTATGATCACATAGGAATCAGTTGTTTTATAACTATAGATACTCCTAATTACACACACACGCATTGTTCCTTATTTTGAGAAAATTAAATTAAATTGACTTTATTGTTTGCTCACAGTTTCCACTTCTCATTTAGGAAATAAAAAAGACAAGTAAATTATATTCTGACGAAGAAATTATACACAGTGTGTGCTTACACATACACTCTGTAAAAGGAAAGATTTTATTTTTAAAATTAAAATCTGAAATGACTTAGTAGTTTTCACTTTCTTCTTACCATACAAGGACTAATAAAGTCCCTTAAGCTTTGTTAAAAAATTTCAATTTCAATAATGATGTTAATTATGTCTCATACAAAATTGAAGCAAGTTATGAATAATACTAGTGATTATAATCTTTTGTTCAAGAAAAATATCAAACTTTTGTCGTTGTTTGCATATAATATAATCATTACTATCCTCAAAAATTTAATTAAAAAAAATCTAATTTTTTCAAAAATAAGTTTTTATCCTATTTTACTTAAACTTCTTGACTGTTAAATCTATACTATTTAAGATTTAAATAAAAAGGTATAAAGACTATAATAAAAGGCAAAAATTGTTTCATATTTTTTTCTGCATTGATTAATCATATATTTTTAGAATTGCTTCTTTAAGCAAGTGTTAGCATAGCATTTTTCTCTATTTAGTTTCTGAAGGGAAAGAAAAGGATTCGAGGAAAATTCATTACATAATGTTTGAATATAAAGCTTAAAAGAAAAAATGAATATATTCAAGTTTTGCTAATGTCTCTCAAGATTAATTATTAATTCTTTACTATTTCACAGAATTCGGTAATATACAGAAATCATTCTTTATTAAAATAAAATAATTTTTTTGCATTTATTGTTCGCTTTTTATTCATTCTTTTCATTTTTTTTTAAAATTTTATTCAGTTTTATTCAGCTTTCTTTTATTTAAAAAAAAAAAAACATTTCCTATAAATATAACTTTTGATATCATACAAATTTAGTATCATATTATACTTTTCTCAGATCTGCTGGAAATTATATTGATGCATTTCTTATACTTTCAAGATAAGCTTCGTTCTTATAAACCATCAAATAAGTTTATTCTAATTATTGTTAATACAAATAGAAAATTATTTATTAATTAATAATCGTGGTATTTATAAATATATCTACGAATTTAACCAGTAAATTTTTTTTATGGAAGTTCAAAATACGCATTTAAAGTAAATAAAATATTTGAGCTTTCTTATAAAAGAATATATTTAAATAGAATAAAGAACCTCATTTATTCAAGCAAATAATGCGGTATCATAAGTCAACATAATTATGAAGTTAAAGATTTTAATAATAAACGTAGCAAAATCTTGCTTTAAAAAAGAAAAAAATTTAAACCGCTCAGCAATTTACACAACTATACGGCAAAATTTTATATTTTAAATTTATATTAATTACATTTTATATTTTAAAATTTATTGCTAATGCACTGCGGAAATAGCTAACATTTAAATTAGGGTTGAAAAAAGTGGGTATAATCTGATAAAAAGATTTTATAAAAGTAATTTTAAGGGGAACAAATCAGTATAATATACAAATTTGAAGAATGTGTTTGAGACACAACACTACACATATGAACTACTTTTAGTGTCGCAATTAAAATTTCTAAATTATGTACATGATGTATACGATACAAGTTTGATAGCTTGTATTATTTGAAAAGTTTCCATTCAAAAATATTTAACTTTCATTCTTAGCATTCCTATATGATTCAACTTTAATTAGTTTGATTTTGCAATGTTAAATTATCAATGTTTGTGGATAAAATTTCAATAAAATGTTTAAAAATAAGGGATATTCTCAGAAAAACAGGGATGTAAAAATTTTAAATTTAATTTAAAATGCGCAAAAAATAATTAATTAACTAATTTAGGCAAGGTTATGCTTTTCATCGAAGATTAATAAACAAATGCACGAAGTTGAAGTTATAAAACCATAAATTATATGCTAATCTCTCAATAAGTTCAATTTCTAATTATTGTTAGGAATAAACATCTATGCATATTTTCTGTTTCATTAAAATATTGGATAAGTTTTAACATTTCTTTTTTTACAATTGATAGTAATCTTAAATTAATAATTTTTAAGCATATTTTTTCATGAGAAAGTATGCATTATTCAGAAACTTAAAAAATAACACATACAGCACTAGTGACATATTTTCATATGCTAGTTCTATATGAATATTTTTATAATTTTTATAAAAAATGCTCATAAAAGTTGCATTATTACGCACCAGCTGTTATGACAGTATACACGCATGGCTCCCTCTGTATACCAACACTGTTGCTTCCTGTGCAAGTGAGTGTTCCGTAATCATAATCAGTTTTCGCTGTGACCGTAGCTGTACTGCGGGTACCATCGCTGACGAATGGAACGTCTTCCATGTTTTCTCCTGACTTGTTGAAACTCCAGTGGAACGTAACATCAGTTGGATCGGCATCCACTTCACAAAGCACCTTGACTTCTTCGTGTCTTGTAGCACCATATAGAATTTTTTGTCCGGGTACACAAACAGGAGAGTCTGAGAACAAAATTGTGTTTGTTATTTTTAAAGCAAAAAGATTTCAACTGGAGAATTTGTAGTGATTTCATAAAATAAAAGTTGTTTTTATATAATGCAAAAAAATTAAAGTAGTGGTAATATAAAGCTATTGCGAAATCAAACAGAAGAAGGCAAATGTACCAAAAACACACTTATGATTTTCAAATGTTATGTAAGACACCACAAAAAAAAATACAGAGCGAGAAATTATTATTTTCAGGGAGATTTTTTGTTTTCATTATAAATAATATGTTTTTCCTCCATAACTAATAATCTAAAAATGAGAGTCATTTAAGAACCATATATTTAACTATGATTATTATTGCACCTGAAAATGAAATTATGAGTATAGGTATAGATGCTCTAGCTTTTTTAATTTAAATGTAAAAAATTTAAAAAAGTTTTATTAAAAATGTTTTTAAAATTATTTACATTCTTCATTTATTTTTTTAGAACTTTCTGGAATAAAATGTTCTCATTAAAATCTACTTAAGAAATTTTTAATTTTCAAAGACAGAAAAATCACTCTAGATAAGTTCTTAAACAATTTAACTGAAGGTTCTGAGAATTATAAATGAACTATTTTACATTAGATTGTAAAAATGTTCATAATTATCTATAGATTATTTAAATTTAAAAATAACAATTTTATGCATGTATATTTATAAAAAATAATAAAGAGCAATGAATTCTGTTCTTAATGAGATGAAAAACCATTTTTGATTGATAAATCCTACTCGCTCTCTTAAAATTCATAAAATGTATACAGCTAATTTTCAATAAATAATGTATTCAGTGGTTAATTTATATAAACAAGCAGCCATGTTTAAATGGTGGATAATTTTTCTCGAATGTTTAATAAATGAAACGAATATTTTTTAAATGTTATGCTTACACTTAACAGGTGCAAAAATATTTGATTTACTCAAATTATAAAATTAAAGTATGCAGTTAGGTTGCAATTAATTAAACACATTTTTCCGAATTTGATTATTACATTGGGAATTTTCCTTGTTGGCATATTTTAGTGTATATTAGTAGAAAAATATAAATTCAAAAGACATGAATTCATTACCAAAAATTAAAAGACAGGTAATTATACCCACAAGTTTAATTTCCTATTAACACTTATTAATAATGCTATAATGTTTATTTTTAAATATGATTTTAATATATACTATATTTTTAATAAATACCATTTGATTTATAATGTGATTACCATATTGGTAAAAATATTATTATTTTTATTTACCATTAGAGATGAATTCTTTCTTTGTGCTTTTCAATATAAAATGATAAATTAAAGCTGCTTGGAAGTGTAGTACACATTGACAGTATCAGGTAAAATATATGTGGAAATTTTATATTTTAATGTTCTTTTTAACAAATTTGTTCAAAATCATTAAAACATATAAATTTGAAGCTTTGTAATGGTAAGATAACTGTATTTTCTAGGTTTCAGAAATTATTTTTACTACAAGGAATTCCCCGATAAGAAAACTGATTTTATTTGTCGTGTCTATGATAAAAGTATCAAATAAAGAAACGAGTTTTTATAATGGCTTCTACAGTTTCTCCAATGTTTTTGGCTTATAGGTTTACCAATGATGGCAAAGCTCCGATTGTTCATAGATCAGCACTTATAATTGGGCAATCAAAAACATACAGAAGCTGAAAACTTTCATTAATAAATCTTTAAAGGAAACAAAGTCTGATTAATAACAAAATTATTTTTTGTATTATGTAAATTTTTCTAGGGATTTTTCAAAGGTATCAGTTAAAATTACAATTTAATAAAAGTATATTAAAATAATACTAGTTAAATTCATTTACGTATTATGTTTGCTTCACTAAAAAAGTGTATTTATAAATTTAATTTTCGTTCAAAATATATTTAAAAAAAAAAAAAAAACATTATATGAAAAATGAAAAATTTATTCATATTCCTCTAAAATTTTGTTCATAAGGAGAAAACAAACATAAAATAAATTTTCCATTTCTGTTTTTATTTTTTTTTTTATTTTATTTTTTTTTATTTTTTTTTAATAGAACAAGGTACTATATGGATGGTTTGCGTTGTAGTCTTCAATTCAACTGCTATATAAGCTCAATTTTACCCTCGAGTTTTTAGAGTTCTGGCATTCACATTAAGCTAAAATTAATGGTCTAATTACTTCTTATATACAAAAACAGATTATTGAATAACACTAAATCAAACAATTATTAAAGTAGTGTTTGATTGCTTAAAATTTCATCGAAAAAGAACAAAATACCTTTTATCACAGTCATAAATATTTAATGACAGAGTCAACAAATCAACTTTTATTTTCTGAGTAAATTTAACATTTATAAGTATAAGCATAAATTTATATTATGTACGTGATAATATAGATTCATGACACCAAATATTTTATGATTAATGAAGAACTATAATTTTTTTTCTGTCAAGAGCCAGAGAAATCATAACAAATATTTGCATTCTGTTTTATTATTTCTCAGTCAATTTCTTTATCGTTCTACCACTTTTTTTATTTGGATTAAATGTATCATTAACCAGGCCCAAAGAAATGCTCTAAATAAGTGGAATGATTTTATGTTTGATACTCAACTAGTTTTGATATTCTCTTTTAAGCAGTAGGTTATCTGCTTATTATACCCACGGGTTCCAATTTCTTTTAATAAAGATTCATGACAGTGACATCGACCTAATTACTTAGCAAAGTGTACTTCCACTAAAAAGTGTCATGCGCCCTTCTCCTATTTAATAATTCATGAAGAAAATTAAATATCTGATTAATCTGGAATACACTATGCTACTTCGTATGAAGGAGATGACTGCATAGCAAATATTAAAAAGAGAAAGATGATCATGTTTTGTCTTCAAACATTCGTTTTTAATTTTTGTCTAGTTGCTGAACTGATGTCCGTGTTGCTAATACTTTGTGATATATATTTTTGATGAAGCTTATATTTCTAGGAAAGGCACAGTTACAGGTAGAAAATCAATATTTTTTCAAGTTAATCAATTTTAACATATACAAACAATGCAATTCTTAAAAAAATATTTGTAAATGAAAATGAATGAAATGCGTTAGTTAAGTTGGAATGATGTTTGTTAAGATTTTACTTTAAATTTACATTTAAAAAGACAATTAACATATGGTTTATGATCAAAACTTAAAAAATGAAAATTATGATTAAACATTTTTTTTAATGCCACACCACAGATTTGGAAGAGGGATGGGGATTATAATTTTTTTTAAGAATTTCGAGCTGTGTCACCATCACTTATTGCTTCAAAATATTGTATTCTCAATTATGAAGAAGATTACAGGAAATGAGTGTCGCTATGAAATGCAAGTCTTATTTTAAATACTTTTATTTAACTATTTTAAATTTAAAGGACTATAAATTCAGTATTAAGCTTGTTAGAAAAAAAAAGTATACACACTAAAGAATATAGGGTCTGCATAACTTTAGTATAGACTATATTGGCTGTTGTGTTTAATATGACTTATAATGTTATTGTCTGAACATATGTGCAAATGAGGTGCTGTACGAATTTTTTCTTGTAAGGCATTATTTGACATTATAGAAATAAATGCTGTTCTTTAATTTTGGAAATGAGTTATTTTTCACATATCATTTAGGTTTCGAGACAAAATTGTTGATTTCGGAGCCTTATTGAAAGAGGTCTCTAATTCTCTCATTTTGTAGCATATTGCTACTTTCCCTCTCTTATTGACACCATTTTTATTAACATAATTATAACACTTTAAATCTGAGGGAGTGAAATAGGATTTTAATTGATACACACACACTATATGTTTATATATATATATATATATATATATATATATATATATATATATAATACATATACATGTATATATTTACAGGTTATGATATCCGTAAAGCAATATTACATTTCTTGTGTACTGTCCTCCTTGAGTGAAAATATAAATAGAAAATAGCGAGTCTTTATTTTAAAATGCACTGTTTCTTTTTAACGATGCAATTTGACTCTTTGTGGAATGTTTAGGGTTAAATTTAATAAATGATTTTTCAATAATAACTTTACTTAAAATCAACAAATTTAATGCTATTATAATACATAATAGTTACTGAAAGTGTTTTGTGACTTTCTATTTTAAATTTAAAACATTGCAACAGTTATACTTATGCTTTTTTCCAAATAAAATTTGAGCAGTGGCTCTTATTTAGTATGGAAATATTTTTAGGTGAAATATTGAAATTCAAATGTATATTTTAGTTATTCTTTGAATTTATAAACTCATTAAATCGTTTATTTTTATAAGGTAATATTATTATAAAATATGTCAGTTAATTAAAGCCCAAATGCAGCTAAATTTTTGACAAATTTATAATATTCATTTAAAGTTATAAGCATTCTAAGTAAATTATTTATAAGGTATAACAAAAATGAATTATTATTAAAGTATTACAAGTAGAGTGTTTTTGCTCAGGTAAACTAGGCTGATTTTTTTCCTTGAATATAAATTACCTTGATAAAAATTTATTTCAATTTTATATAGAGAATAATACAAATTTTAAAATTAGGAAACAGAAAATCTTTCATGGCTCAACTTATAATGTTCAATATCTGTTTAAACACATCCTTTTCATAACCATGCACATAAGAAGCTGCATCTAATCCTTTTCATCGGAAGACTGAACGCAAGCCACACATATGCAACGAGTGTTTTGATGCTTTTGACACCATCAGTTTATAATCTATACAGCAAATGTTTGCCTTGTGTTTTAAGCTGAAGGCTTGATGTTCATTAGATTGGACTGTGAGGGGAGGGGGTTGGTCCTAGTCTTTCGGAGAACTTTCCTCGCTTTCTTTCTTATCATCTGATTATTTCTCCGCGGCTTGAATTCATGTGCTGAAAGGGAAGAGTTCCGTTCTCTCGCAACTACCTTTCAAAGAAATGCGAAGGAAGGATTTAAACAGAGTTATAGAAGGCAGAAGGGATTGGATTGACGTAAAAAATAAAAGGAGACGATTATAAGAGAAACTTTTTCAAGGATTTAACTTTAAGCCGCTACTTCTTCATATTTGACCAATCTCTATGATGAATTATAAGAAACTACAGGGAATTTTAGTGAATGAACTTTTGTTGAGCTTAAGGAACTTTAATTAAGAAAAATACGATTCTGCGTTTCATTTTATTGATCACTCTCTCTGTTTTTCCTATATTTAAACACTAGGTTAGACTTAAGGTTGCGTGTTCACAATTAAATTCAAAATTTGATATTTTCTTTGTATAATGTGTTTACGTATATTGTTCGATAATGTTTACCTTGGATTAATAGACTCACTATTCGTTTTCTTAATTTATTTTTCTGTTATATGGTAACTAAATTTAAAAACTATGTGATTTTAAAATCTCATGGAAGGATATTTCAGTAATTCGAAGTATCTTTGTAAATTTAAGTAATAGAAAATACAATTCTGTGCTCTTTTAATAGATATATAAGGTAATCGAGGTTATAGGAAATATGTATACATACAAACATAAACCTATATACGGACGCACACATATCTATTGAACACTGAATAAGAAGATGAAATAAATTAAAACATGAATCATGTATCTAGAATTTTACCTTAAAAAGAACTACATCAAAAATTTTTATCAAACATAAAGCATTGCAATACATTTAATTTCGTTATTATTGATTTTAATGAGATGTTATTCAATTACACTTTTCTCAAAGGCATTTTTCTGCAGATAGACAATATTTTCAAAACTGGGATATGTCATATGAAATTTTCTGTATATTGGTTAGACTTAAAGAAAAATGAAAGCGAAGAATTAGGAATCCAATAAAAAGAACTATTTTAAATAAAATGTATCTTCTAATAGGTTTCATATAAGAAAATGTAAAATTGATTAATGAAATAAAATTAAAATTGACATTGCAAATCGTGTCTGGAAGAAATGATTTGTAACTTCAAAAAAAAAAAAATAAAAAAAAAAAAAAAAAAGACCACTAATATATTTGAATTTTGCGATATCACTTACATTTAATAAATTTCACTACCAACTGCAATAGAGTTAAAGAATAAGAGCAATAAGTAATGATTGCTTATGAAAAAAAATGTTTTATAAAATGAAAAATGATTAATAAAAATATATTTTTCGCATGATAAATAAGAAACAACTTTGAAAGGATTTTAATTTAAAGTTTAATTACTGTATAAAAGCATATACAAAAATATGGTTACTTAACTTAAATTATTTTAAAATTTTTATGAAAAACTTACATGCAATTATCCAAGATCAAAATTTATTAAAGATAAATATTAAATTTTAGCAATTTTAACAAAAAGATTTTGGATATGAGAAATAAAGGCAAACTGGGCAGGAATCTTATAAATGCGAAACTTATCAATAACTTTTAGGAAGATATGTAAAGTAATAGGGAGTACATTTAACACACAACACACACACACACACACACACACACACACACACACACACACACACACACACACACACACACACACACACACACACACACACACACACACACACACACACACACACACACACACACACACACACACACACATTTTTTAAGAATCAGGATCATGTTTGTTTCGTGTATTCTGGTTATATCATAATTATAATTTTTTGATTTATTTTCTAGTTTTAAAATATCAAGAATAATGTACTTTTATCTGATAGGTATTTGAGTTTTTTTAATGCATGGAAATTTCTGAGAAAAAATTTTGAATTAGAAATCTAGTTTTGCATTGAAATATATAATTGAGAGCAGATAAAATTATTAAGATGCATGAATATTACAAAGTAAGTTAAGTGTAGCTGATGATATATAAACACAAACATCACAAATATATATATATATTTTGTATATATATATATATATATATATATATATATATATATATATATATATATATATATATATATATATATATATATATATATACTAAAATTTAAAAATCTTGTTAGAGAATATTACTCTTAAGGTCAATTAATACTTTTCGAAAAATTGTAGGGAAGTTTTATTTTGTTGATTTTTACTATTAATTTTTAAATTTATGTCATTGCAAATCTTCAATATTTTATATTCCGGGTATTATATATATATATATATATATATATATATATTTGAACATACCCCTTTTCTTTACGAAATTACCTGAAATGTACATTAGCAATATTCTTATCTTTTGTAGTCTAAGTCATTCATTCGATGGATTTACTGAGCTTTCGAACAATGGCATACTGAATTGGCGAGCGATAAGAGCAACAAAATGTGCATGCGTGTGGAAAGGGGAAATGCTTGAAAGGATAAATAGGTCTGCAAATAGGGTGGGTTGTATTCAATACATGTGTACTTAAGATTGCTATTTTGGATTTTCGTGAAAAGGGAGGAGATAATTTCTAGTAGGAGAGCCCTTCCGATCGGGCTAAATTTGCGGAATTAGAAGTCAAATGTTTTCTTTTTCTTTAGTCATCTCAATCCGTGTGATTTTGAAGTGAACAATACAGACTACTATAAATTAGTTGAAGTACTGTTGATTTATACTCTTCTTGTGTAGGTTACTGTTAAATGAAATAAACATAGTACTGGATTGAAATGCAAATTGAGTAAATTTGCCAAAAAACTAAATGATTTTGCTTCAGCAAGTATATTTAGCCTTAGTGAATGAGCTGTACCTTAGTAGAAGAAAAATAAAATATTTATTGTGTAGCCGACGAATAAGCATGTTTTGCGTACTGAAGTAAGGACAGGCTAATTTTAAAAGAAAATATTGTGAATACGATCCAGAAAACATTCAAAATAGTCATGCCATCTAACACGAATCATTTCACGAATTCTTTTGTCTTACAATGCACAGTAAAAATGTAAGATAAAGTTGAAATTTCGAACAATTTTAATTTATGCAGTTAGTTAATGGCGTGGAATATATTAATTTCCTGATAAAAAATACTATTATAACAACGATTTCTGATTTAAAAGAAAATAGATGGATTTTTATATTATTGATTTAGGTAGACAAATATATTTCCTATAAGATATTTGAAATAAGTAGAAAATTGTAGTAGTAGATGATATGATAGTAGGTATCTTATATGACAGTAAAAATAAAATTTAGATAGAAAAGAGGCATGAAAATTCTCAATATATTGAAATGCTTTCTTTCTTAGAAGATCGAGCAAAATTAAAAATCATGGTTATTTTTAAGGACGACGTCGAAGTGTAATTTTCCAAGTAATGTTTTTATACATGATGAATGAACGAAAATGGTATAAAAGTTTTAAAACATCAATATGCTTTGATCAGATAAAACTATTTGATAATAGCATACTGATGCTTTAAAAAATTTAAAAAGCTTTTCCAGTTGAAACACTTTACGACCAATAAGAAAAAACTGATTAAAAATTTTTAGCTAGACTAAAGCAATTTGTTTTCCCTTTGGAATTACATACCAATAAATCATAGAAGGGATATTTAAGTCTAAGGAATATGTTGATGTTAAGGAGTAAAAATATATTTACAAAAGGAGGGCAAGATCTTCATATCACTCTAGAAATAGCCTGTGGATAGATAATGAAAACGTAAGAGAATTGATCTTGACATAATTCAAAAGGGACTTAAAAGTTTAGTATATCTGGCAAGTTAAATAGAACAGAGGTTAATTATTTATTTATGCGTTAGAGTAGTAGTGTTAATGAAGTTAAAACAAAATTCCAAAATGCATCTAAAGAATTTTTGAAAGATGAATATGAAGCATATTTTACGTGGTCTGATGCGAAAGCTTAAAAGTTCATAATGTATGCCATGCTTGTTAAATATTTAATTATGAAAACGCAAATACACATATGCAGGTGTATGAATCATTATTGTAGGAAGATAACTGCACAAAAGTGTAGCAAAATTGGTAATGACATCGAAGTTTCAAGATTTCACTGTAAGTTAATGTATTAACTATTGACAATTATTTTGAATAAACAGAAAGTATAAAACATGCAATGGACTGACACAAATGAAATTTAAAATCCTAAGTAGCATATCATTTGCATAATAGTTCAACATTCCAATCGCATATTTAAAAATTGTATCAAAACGTAATTATTGTAAATTATCAAATTTCCGCAAACATTTTGGAAATAGCATACTTTTTTTACGGTCTACATAAAATAATAAATTTTAATGACAAATTTCTGTCATTTGGTTACAAATCAAAATAGCTTAGTTTACATCTTAATCTTTTCTTCAAATAGAGCCAATGGAAGTCCGGCTCCTTATCACTTGCCTTTTCATCAATTGTAGATTAGTACTTAATAGAAGAATGGCTTATCTCCCAGCACGTTTGCAAAGTATTGCTTCCATCAAGGTAATACAATGCTTCCAAGACACGTTTGGGATTAATTATCTCTCATGAGTAGTTACTCTAGAAAGCCAATAACCCCTACATGGTGATCAAGAGAATAAAATTACACTCGGCACATTCTTCAAGATTCCTGGTATCTAAGCATACATTACATGATTCATTTGCTCGCAATCGTTCTGTTACAGAATATTCCGATTAATGTAACTTCGATTTCATTCATGATTGCATTTTTTTTACTGTATTCATAGTTTCAAATTAAACCTCGATTACGATATTGCATATTATTGTAATGTTTTCTTTCCGAAAAAAATGTTAAATATAAATGTATAATAACTAATAAAATGGTTACTTTTTTAATGGTTAAGATCAAAATAATATATATTGAAAATAGATTAGTAAAAAATTAATCTCTCTCTCTATCTACATATATGTATCTCATATATATAAATCAACATATATACATAAAATATTAAAGTTAGATACACGCGTGTATAATTAAAAATTCAAGATTATTTTTTTTCCAAAATATGATTGGGAATACTTTGTTTCCATGAATTCAAAATCTAATACATACTAGTTAAAATTTTGCTCATAAAATTTTATGTAAAGGAAAAGAAAAAAAAATTATTTGTTGTTGAATAATGCATTATGTTGTGAGCAAAAGGGCAACATTCATCAAAAAAATTTTGTGGAAGAAAATTTTCATATTTAAAAATCTTTGTCAGCAAGTGAATGCTTTGAACTTTTCTTCGAAAGTTTTCGTGACGACATCAAAAAAGAATTTTAATGAATCTTCTTTTCCATTATTGAATCAAACATTTGCATCAACTGAATAAAATACTATTTGCATAACAAAGGTATAAGAGTTTGTCATTACAAAATTTCTCTGAAATTAGAAGTTAAATATTAATCAAAGTGTATCTTAGTCTTTTTGAGAAATCAACTTTATGAATTGTGTGAACAAAAAATATAAAGTCAAACTTAGCAGATGGATCGTCAATTTTTTAAATATAAAATAAATATTTTATTCTTTTATCAATGTTTCGATGTATTCAAAATTAGAAGCAATCAAATGAAACCAGAGTAACTGATGTGTCAGCAAGTATAGTCATCACAAACTCATGAATAATTCAAAATCAGCCTTCAAATTGAGACATGAATTATGTAAAAGATCTAGCTGCCGAATTCCTGAAAATCTTGTCCATCTGATTAAATAGATGATGTATTTTACTCCCTATTATTTAAAAATGTAATTCTTATAAGTTATTAAAAAGATACTTTTTTAATATTTTTTTTATTTTAAAAATGTTCAATGTTGATTTGACTTAGAATTTTTTGATAGCCTTAGGATGAATTTATAATGATGCACAAGTATTCTAAATTACTTCGAGTCTAAATAAGAAGTAAATATTCAAAATTTCTTACATTAAAAATTTTCCTGGATTTTTATCTAAGTGATATTCCTTTTCACGTAAAAATAAATAAAATTATTTTTTAATCAATGAATTGAACAAACTCAGTTTGCATTATCAAAGCCAATTTAAATACATTTAAGATTTTCTGGAGCATGCGTATTCAATACATTCAATCATTTCATTATTTATCAGAGGTGCATTCAATTGTTATAAATATATTTTTCTTAAATATGAAATAAATGTTATGTTTACTTCATACATTTAGTTGAGAGATTTATTTTAAGTAAAATAAATAATTTAAATAATATAATTCATATATTGCTTAAAGTACATATTCCTTTGCTTATATTCTCAAAAAATTTTCATATTTGTTTTATAAAAGCGTAAAGTTATAATACGGATTTTCTAATTTGAAGTTTTTATTAAAGGGCTAAATTTTTCAAATAATGGAACACGAGACTTTTCATTGATTCATTGTTTGTATCGATATGAAGTTTGAGTTTCAGTCGTTAAATCATATAAACTAATACTGTGCATATGAATGCCAAAAAAGTCTCATTTACAACTAATATTATAATTAATAAACTGATGTGCCTCAATTAATGTAATTAATTATAATGAGCACAATGGAATAGTTGACGGTGAGAGAAAAGTTTCAATGTATATTTCAAACATATTTGGCAACTATTAAATCCATTTAAGTAATTTTCTTGGAAATTTAAAGAAATCAACAATTTTCTCTTCTCTGTGATCAAATCCATGCTCTTCGGAATAAAAGGTTCAAGTTTTATTCCAGACACTATCGAAACACTGGAGATGAATGCTTCAATTATGATATTATCACTAATATCTGTTGGAATGGATCATGGTTTCCCAAACTTTTTTCTCGTGGGCCACTTTCAAAGTTTTACTATTTTCGATAGACTCCCAGCTGTTGCATTTCTACTACATTCTCAAAACTCATAAAAATATCACCCTAATTTGGGGGTGTTAAGAAGAAAAAAAGTAGCACATTTTCTTGTGTCCTATTTATTAAAATTATACTTGTGGTTATACAAAGTTATAAACATTTATTATAACATACAATCAACAATTGACAAAAAAATCAACAAAGAACTATGAAATGTAAATCAACAATAAAAGATTGTCATTATGATATCACTAATATCTGTTGGCATGGATCATGGGTTCCCAAACTTTTTTTCTCGTGAACTCTTTCAAAGTTTTATTATTTTCGATAGACTCCCAGCTGCTGTATTTCTACTATATTCTCAAAACCCCTAAAAATATCACCCTAAATTGGCGGTGTTAAGAAGAAAAAAAGTAGCACATTTTCTTGTGTCCTATTTATTAAAATTATACTTGTGGTTATACAAAGTTATAAACATTTATTATAATATACAATCAACAATTGACAAAAAAATCAACAAAGAACTATGAAATGTAAATCAACAATAAAAGATAGTCATTATGATATCACTAATATCTGTTGAAATGGATCATGGGTTCCCAAACTTTTTTTTTCTCGTGAACTCTTTCAAAGTTTTACTATTTTCGATAGACTCCCAGCTGCTGTATTTCTACTATATTCTCAAAACTCCTAAAAATATCACCCTAAATTGGCGGTGTTAAGAAGAAAATAAAATAGCACATTTTCTTGTGTCCTATTTATTAAAATTATACTTGTGGTTATTCAAAATTATAAACATTTATTATAATATACAATCAACAAAGAACTCTGAAATGTAAATCAACAATAAGATATAGTCATACTTTTAATGAGACGCGGTACTTCGCAAGTCTTGACATGTGATGTACACATGTACTATTATCTACCGTTCTATTCAGTTCTGTGTTTGAACTGAATCTAGAATATTTCTGAGTACCTACCTAGTGAATGATGCTACCTGCCTACGT
The DNA here is from genome assembly GCA_030067965.1 of Latrodectus elegans. NCBI lineage: Eukaryota > Metazoa > Arthropoda > Arachnida > Araneae > Theridiidae > Latrodectus > Latrodectus elegans. The sequence continues at coordinate 54,151,881 of CM057813.1, forward strand.
TGATAGGTAAATCCAAGCCAAAATTTTTATTCATCATTATGAAAATCAGAAAAAGTTTTATGAATCCCCACCTACAACTTGAGAACCCCTGTTTTCTTTTCACATCTACGTGTACCCCCGTGTGGTCTCCTATAGACCCCTGGGGGTCCACTAGGACAACTTTAAGAAACCTATGAAATAGATGCTTAAGAGATTTCTGATTTTCCTCCCTAGTGACTCCTATATGCGACCGGTTACCTATGGAAAATTCCTCCTTCAAAACAAAAATTTGCATTACAAATTAAAAAAAATTCTAGTAGTCTTCGACTAATAAATTGTTAATTTCGTAGAATCAGATAGACAACATTTCTCTTATTAAAAGAAAAGCTATTAAATGTTTGACATCTGCATAAACATCTTTTCCTGATAATTATATGTTTCATCGAAGGTATCATTCTCTTAATTTAAACAATGAAAACAAATACCTCAATTGAAGTATTTTTGAATTAACATAACATTTTTCATTCAGAAATATTAGATTTTAGCATTAATATTTTCCGTAACAAGTTTACTATGTGAATAAAAAATTAGCAGCAACCAAAACATAGTTATCATTGATTTACTTTTTGAAATATTTTTTTATAGCAATTTCAATTATTCTTAAAAGCAAGTCATTAACAGGGCAGTGGTAGAAAATTTGCATTCTATGAAATTTGTATTCAATTTGTATTCGTGTTTTTGAACATTAAATCTGATTAAATAAAGTATCGTACAGATCTGGGCAGTAAGGTTTATAAAAAATTTAAGTCTATTGTGATGAAAGAAAAAATTTCTTCTAAAGATTAATGTTAAAAACTAAAAAATTTGGATTAAAATATTATAATTTTCATTCATTGTAATTACGTTAATAAAAAACAGTTATCAAAAACATCTTATCAAAACAGTTATAAAAAATCAAAACAGTATAGTTATCAAAACAGTTATAAAAAACAATAAACATAATAAATTAATAATTTTAATAATTTCTATTTTTTACCAACACAAAAGTTACAATAATGCTCATAATATAAAGTTAACGAAATATTAATAAAAGTTTTCCTTCAGTTTACTGGAATAAAACCGATCACAATTGTAAGAGGAGAGGAAAAGGTTTCATTTTTCAACTCATGATGAATTAAATCATAATTATGTGTTTGGTAACACAATAAATCATATTGACTTCAAATTAATTTTAGTCATGAAAAGGCTGAATGAAAAAAAGAAAAAAAAAAAAAGAAAAGAAAACTACCAAGAGAGTTGAAGTTCAGGTGGTAGTGTCTTTGCATCTATCGTCGCTGCAATCGATCTTAATAATCATTAATGTTACATTACCCTCGAAAAGAAACAGATAGGGATATATTTCTCACAAATTATGATCAATTGAAATGAATTAGGAAAATTAACTATTCATAAATGCATTTTAAATTTTCACTAAAAATTACAATATTCAGATAACATATTTCAAAGATAGCAAGCGACGTAAAATTGTTCATAATGTACGTTTTTTTTAAATTTATTTTCTAAAACCATTTCTTTTATTCCGTGAAAGATTTTTCACTAATTATTCATAACATCAATTAATAATATTTTCCTAATAGATCAGAAGAAAATAGGGAAATATTTTATTCCCGTGCGTACTGAAATAACTTAAATGTATAATTTTAAGAGTTTTGCATATATTTAAATATTTTTAAAAAAGTACATTAAGAATCACTTAAAAACTAAAAATTGTAATTGAATTACAATATTTTCTAACATTTTGTTTATTTATTATGAAGTGTTATTTTATTATACTTTTTATTATTGCTGTTGATCTTTTATACTTTTTCTTATTGTTATTTTATGTTATTGATAGTTATTTTAAAATATAAATCACATCTGAATTATTTAAGTACGCAGTTTCTAGAAAAACTTCTTTTAGACTGTATCAATGGAGAAAGTGGTTATATACTGAAAGCATTCTATAAAATAAATATGAGTTGATCACTCAAAGATATATTTTAAAAAATGTTCTTACATTGTATGGAAAGATATAGAGGCTTGCTTTCTCCCATTCCTTCAGTGTTGGATGCAGAGCAAGTGTAATGACCTCTATTTGTCCTCTGAACTCGCTGAAGAACCAAAGATTGGTTGCTGATGATGAGTCCTGCTGAAACATTGGTGTGGAGTTCCCTTCCTTCAAAGGCCCAACCAATCTCTGTCACCCAAGGATTGGCACGAATATCACATTCCATATAGACATCGTTTCCTTCTTGGATACGAAAGTGCCTTAATTTACTACCTAATCTTAAAACAAGTTGTGGAACGTCTGAAAAATTAAAGATATCTTACAATGTATTTAATTTTAATGCAAAATGTTATATGAAAAATATTTCACCTTTGAACTTATATTGCAGTTTTTTTCTCACATGTTATCTTTGTTAGGAAGTACTTAATATTTTATAGAAGATTAATTTAAAAATTTCTTATAATTAATATTATAGAAAGAAATAGTTTCATACATATGATCAATTATTGATAAAAATATTTCCCTATCATATGATGGTTTTGTCTTTGTTTTATCATTATTTTTTAAGCTTCATTGATATGCCTGGAATTAAGGATTTGTGATAATAATTACACTTAGACGAAATGGTAAAATATGTGATTCTAGTTTATTTCCATTGATGGTTGTTTCAATAAATTGCCTGGTAAAATCTCACATTCCTTTATATTGTTGGAGTCATTTTCATCATCTTAAAAAAAAGGTTACAGAAAATCACTTAAAAGGTTTAAATTTAATTTTTTATTCAATTTTTAGATTAAGGCAAGGGTTGATAGGTCATAGGTAGTGCTTTTGATTTAAAATACTAATGAATAATTTGGAATGATTGCTTAGAGAAAGAACATAAAAAATGTGGAAATAGATAAATTTATATGTCAAAATATGTAGTTTCTTTTATATGGTGATCACTTATAACGAAACATTATTTTTAATAATAGCAAATCCGTCATATAACAGCTGATAGGAGAAATACAATACATTCGTTTCCATTTGTGTTTTATGTGATTCCATTAAGCTTTAAGAAACTCGATTTTCTCATGTAAGCAGAAATATAAAACTGACGTGGAAGTGTATTTTTTTTTACATATTGAAGTTTATGACTTTAAATTTCGTTTCCTAGTTTCTACTGTCATGTGGTAAGTGAGTCATTTCTTACTGAATATTATAAATTAATCTCATACCAATTCATAAATAAATTTTAGACAAATTTGTGTTTACTTAATTGTTAGAATTGGCAGAGTGTTTTTTAAATAATGAAAACAACAGGACGAAATATAAATTATACGTGTTTTTATAAATTACAGTACAGTTTTTAAGAAAACAAAATTGGATAAATATGTATCCAGTTATATAAAGTTAAGAAATATAAAATGAATTTCAAACTTCTCTGGAAACGGAAACTTTGTAAGGCAATGTCATTATGAAAATATGAATTTTTTCTTTGTCTATATAAATGAATATCATATCATTTAAGTATTATTATAAAATTGAATAACTATTCTTCATGGAAGTAAAATACTGTTGTAGAGGAAAAACAAGAAATTTATCAGTCTATTAATTAAATTTAACTTACTTCATTTGTCAAATTTACTAATTATTCAGAGAGATTCTTATTTTTTAATACTTAATCACTATTTAAATTAATTTATTTTTTGTCTATTTGAATTTTTTCTTTGTCTATATAAATGAATATCATATCATTTAAGTATTATTATAAAATTGAATAACTATTCTTCATGGAAGTAAAATACTGTTGTAGAGGAAAAACAAGAAATTTATCAGTCTATTAATTAAATTTAACTTACTTCATTTGTCAAATTTACTAATTATTCAGAGAGATTCTTATTTTTTAATACTTAATCACTATTTAAATTAATTTATTTTTTGTCTATTTGAATTTTTCTTTGTCTATATAAATGAATATCATATCATTTAAGTATTATTATAAAATTGAATAACTATTCTTCATGGAAGTAAAATACTGTTGTAGAGGAAAAACAAGAAATTTATCAGTCTATTAATTAAATTTAACTTACTTCATTTGTCAAATTTACTAATTATTCAGAGAGATTCTTATTTTTTAATACTTAATCACTATTTAAATTAATTTATTTTTTGTCTATTTGAATTTTTTCTTTGTCTATATAAATGAATATCATATCATTTAAGTATTATTATAAAATTGAATAACTATTCTTCATGGAAGTAAAATACTGTTGTAGAGGAAAAACAAGAAATTTATCAGTCTATTAATTAAATTTAACTTACTTCATTTGTCAAATTTACTAATTATTCAGAGAGATTCTTATTTTTTAATACTTAATCACTATTTAAATTAATTTATTTTTTGTCTATTTGAATTTTTTCTTTGTCTATATAAATGAATATCATATCATTTAAGTATTATTATAAAATTGAATAACTATTCTTGGAAGTAAAATACTGTTGTAGAGGAAAAACAAGAAATTTATCAGTCTATTAATTAAATTTATTTTACTTCATTTGTCAAATTTACTAATTATTCAGAGAGATTCTTATTTTTTAATACTTAATCACTATTTAAATTAATTTATTTTTTGTCTATTTGAATTTTTTCTTTGTCTATATAAATGAATATCATATCATTTAAGTATTATTATAAAATTGAATAACTATTCTTCTTGGAAGTAAAATACTGTTGTAGAGGAAAAACAAGAAATTTATCAGTCTATTAATTAAATTTAACTTACTTCATTTGTCAAATTTACTAATTATTCAGAGAGATTCTTATTTTTTAATACTTAATCACTATTTAAATTAATTTATTTTTTGTCTATTTGAATTTTTTCTTTGTCTATATAAATGAATATCATATCATTTAAGTATTATTATAAAATTGAATAACTATTCTTCATGGAAGTAAAATACTGTTGTAGAGGAAAAACAAGAAATTTATCAGTCTATTAATTAAATTTAACTTACTTCATTTGTCAAATTTACTAATTATTCAGAGAGATTCTTATTTTTTAATACTTAATCACTATTTAAATTAAATAAGGGAAAAATTGCTTTATTATTAAAAAATGTTAGAAAGACTTCTTTTTTATCAAAATTGTAATGTAACATATAAAATACACTATTAATTATAGTAAATTTTTTAAAAATAGTTAATTTATTAATTATACATCCATTTTTGAAAATAACATGCAATTCGTATTTGGAGAAATATTAATAATTTCTATTCCTTGTTTAAAATACCTCCAAAATTTGAAAACATGAAGATTTTGAATATTAATTTATTGATGATAATTTTAATCTGATATTTCTGGATAAAAAATGACATCATTTCGAATTTTGTTTTTGAAATTCTTATTTTTTAGTGACAGCCTTTAGTTTTCTTTTTATCCAAATAAGATGGTAAAGTAAAAAGAAGAGTTATGCGATTATATGTAAATTTTTGTCAGACAATTTCTGCCTTGACAGGTTCTTATTACTTTCAGTGAAATGAGTTTTCACTATGACAGTAGAATAATTAAGAATTATGATCATTTGTAATAAAAAACTAACAAAATATTTACATATGGTCAAGGTTCATAAATTTTATTTATGCATATAGATGAATCTCACCAACTCATTTTAGTTCTAATAGTCTTCTTGTAGTACTTTTAATTTCGTATGTGTCAAAGCAATTTTTCGGCATCGTGAACAAATTTTAATAAGATTAAATTTTCTCATACATGCTTTATTGATCAATGGAATGAGAAATTGCAGATGCGAATGTAATAAAAAATTTCTTGTCACTTTCAACTTAAGAGTTGCCACTTATATGCCATATTTAATATCACAAAATTTATCCATCTGACGAGTTCGTATTTAAAGAATAGCATAATAGTATTTGTATTTCTCTCATTTCCTTACAACTTTGATTGTTTCTATTTCGTTATAAAGTTAACTATTAGACCCTTTATGTTATTATGTTGATTACTTTGTTCATATATTAAGAAATAACATGAATTCACTTTCCGTTATAATGTTTCCAGCAATTTTCTTCACCCCATTATAAAATTTCCTGCTATAGTGGTATCTGTCTTATAATGTTGTCTGATATAACTTCCATTCTATTGTATCTTTAATATAAAAATATACTTCCCACTAAAATTGTGTTTAAAATTTATTTCCTGAAAATGAATGTAATAACATTCAAAATCAATGCAACCGTTAAATATCTAAAACGTGAGTGTATAGTCAGGCATATTTAAATCTTATTAAAAAAATGTCAGAAACACATTATTTTCCCTGCAGTAAATTTTGTGGAATGGACACTATGCATAATTGTGAATTGTGTTTTCCTATTCTTGAAATCTTTTGAGTAATTTTTATTCACTTTACTTTAATCAATAAATATAGATAAATGAACATTTATTGGATGATATGAACATTTATGAGAAACATAGAAGAATGAACATTTATTAGAAACATAAGAATACGTTAAAGTTAGCTATAGTAAAAAGAAGAGTTTAATAATATCAAAAATTTCTTAATGAAAAAATGGATTGATTATTTTAATGTTTGTAGTTAAATTTATAAATAATAATTTTTAAAACATACCTTTCATTGAAGGAATCATATTCTATAATAAAAACGTTTTGCTTCATATTACTCATATATAGCTACAAATTAATTATTTTGCTTAAATAAAAAGTTATTTTTAACTGGCATTTATTAAAATACATTATGCTTGCAATTTTTAATTGATATCTAAATTATTATACTCAATGACACAGCAACTCAGTGGGACTAAAGTTTACAGTGCCAATATCTGTTTCCATGACCGAGGTTTCTTGGGTGGGAAACATATTCAATAGTGGTGAAAATACGGACTCTGAGGGAACACTGGTGATCTGCCTAACGTGAAGCCCAAGTGTTTAGTTTACAAGGATGCTTGATACTTTGTTTTATCGACCCGCTGAAGGGACGAAAGTCTGAACTGATTTTACACAGCCCGATGATCGAACCTCGGACAGGTGATTTGGGAGATCGAAGAGCTACCACTGTGATACCGGGCTTATTTTTAACAGTTAGTTAAGGAAATTGTTTTGATGTTATCAGTATTAGTTTGCTTCATATTTTCTATTTTCAACATTAGTGACGTCAAAGGCAAAATAAAAATATTTTGAAAATGCTTTATTATTAATAACATTATTAACAATGATTGAAAAAATACAAAAGCTTAATCTGTATATGGGTTGGAGGAAAAACTTCGTATGTATAAAAGTAATTGTGCCTATTTATATAAATGTCAATAGATTTAGCTGAAATACTCGTATAAAGTATGTTGGATATTTAAATTTAATATTGTTGGTAAAGAAATATAATTTTAGTATTTAGAAGCTAGAATGATTCAATTTCTAAATATATGTATCATCCTTTTATACAACATAGTAAATTTGATGAATGGCTCCGAAGTTTATTACACTCATAATTTTTATTTTAAAATTATTTGTTAATTTAAGAAAAAAACTTTTACTGTTCTTAATAATTTACAGATTACAATGTTAATTTAAGCCTTTCATAATGTTTGCTATTTTTACAATTAAAAATCAAAAAGGGATAAAAAGTGTTTCTAGTGATAACAAATTAAATCAATTACGCAATGAATTATGAAGTAATCTTTTGATGACTTCAAATTAGTAGCTCTAAAAGGAATATAATATGAAATACCTCTCAAAGTGATTCAAATGCTATCCATTTTTGATATAATTTTTGAATTCAAATTTTCTTTGTGGTGGAAAATTTTAAAATATGCTCCTTTTTAAGACACACACACATAAAATAAAATAATATCTTATAATACTTTAGGATGAATTTTTGTAAATAATGGTGATTATTTTTGGCTTCATAGACATTTACTCCGTCAATCGTTTTCTTATCATGTTTTGCAAAAAGGAAATTTTCTTGCTTAAAAATAATAGCAAAAATTATCACTTTTATCATTTTATTATCACCGTTTTGTTTTATATAAAAAGTGCTTCCAATGTATTTTTGATCATATTTATAAAACAATTATAAATTTCAGTATAATGTAATATGAAAATGTGAAAAAATGTTAATTTCAGTATTTAGTGATTTATGAATTTCTGTTTGTTCTCTTTTTCATTTTCTTTATATCATGGTATAAAAATTTTAATTATAAAACTTTTTTATTTTTTAATATGTTTTTAATTTTTATTTCATATTAAAAGATAAATTATTGTATTTTTACTATGAAAAAATATTATGGTATATATATTTTCGATATTAGTCTCTGTCTCGAAGATTTAGAAAATTCTTGATAATGAAAAATTTATATTTTATATAAAAAGTAAATTCTTTACCAATATAAGTGCAATATTGTAACTTAAAAAATATTTCAAATTTTATTTATTGAATTCAATGTATTTTTTTAAGCTTGTCTTGAAACGTTATTGTAAAAAGTATTTTTAAAATTATATTTAATAATAATTTGAAAATGTATTCTCTTAATCATAGTTTTGTAGATTACTAATAAATGAAAAATTTTAGTACGCAATAATATGTACTTTACTATACGTATATTTCAAATATCAATCAGATTTTCTCGATTACTTTCAAACTGAAGTGCATATTTCTAGGAAAGAAACAGTTACTGTATAAACCTATTGATTTCTTCCCCGACTAAATTCCAGTATTTCCATTAAGTGAGTTACTCTGATTATATTTATCGGATTTTATAAGTAAATATCTCTATATATAAGAAGTTCAGCTTAACTTATTTTAAAGTTATCAAGTTATATTTCTATTTTAGCACTAGATTTTCTACAATGTTTTCCAGAATTGCAGCCTCTGAAATATTAGCGAAATATTTTATATTTCTTGGTTCAATATATTTTTCATATTAATGGAGAAGCTAATTTCTTTTGCTTACCAAATCTATTTTTATAAGAATTTTCTGGTGCATGTTCTATAAGTATTAATAATTTTGTCGGAAGATAAAGGGAGAATAAGAAAGAAGAAATTATCTCTTCATTCAGTAAGGTTAAATTTATTTTACTTTTATCTCGCTTGCAGATTTTACCTTTTTGCTTGAAAAGAAAACATAAAAATGATTTTCATAAATAACATTCTCAACAATTCTGCTTATAGAGAGAACTTCATAAATTTATGCTATACGTTATAATGATATTTTATATATAAAGCAATTTTTTTATACAGTTTGAGGAATTCATCATATATAATAACATAACATTATTATGCACATACAAAAATAGATATAACAAAGTTTTCAACATTACATTTAAAATTATTTACTTAGCATAAATTTTAATGTCATTGTAAAGAATAATATGTTGACAATTTTTTATGAAGTGCATATGAAGCATTTTGTAATTTGTGTTTGAATACATATTCCAAAGATATTCTAGATGCATATATAACTTATTCTACATTTGCGATGGGAATTGAATTATGTATATTTTTAAATAAATAATGTTTTTCTGAACGAAAGGTATTTTATTGAAACTTGCAAAAAAGAAATATTCAGTTGCAAAATTACACTTATTTGATGAAATTAATGCAAATAAAATCTGAGTTTTATATTATGAAATTTAAACTCAGTAAAATGCCTGATCCATTATAATAATTATTCAAATTAAAGAAAACTCATTGATGTCAATTCATTAAATAATATCTGCTAAATGAAAAATAAAAGAAATTTGATTTGCTGTAATAAATATAATTTACTAAATATTAAAATTTAATAATAAGTGTAATTCACTAAATATAAGAATATTTTTATATCTGTAAGTCACTAAATGTAAAAATAAGTTAAAAATTTTGAATTTTTGAGCAATGTTTAAACTTATATTTGCTTACATTAATTATTTTCTAATAAAATTATGCTAGCAAATAATAATAAGTATTTCTGATAGATAGAAGTAATTAGGTAAATAAGGTTTAATGTGAAATCATGAATTCATTTTTGGAACCAGTAATGGAAGATATATTTTTAGTTGTAAACATACTCTATTTAAAATATTATATTTTTAAATAAACATGTATTGGTATTCGTATTTTTGATACATAATATTAAAAAAAATGAATTTCAGATTTTTGATGATGTCTTGTTTCATATAGTAGTATCTAAAAACATTTCGATCTTATATGTCTCACACACACAAAGGAATAAAAATGGAACGAGATATTTAATTTCGAATTTCTTGATTAGTTTCCCGGAAAGCCGTAATAGCATACAAGCTATATATCATGTTTTAGTTTTCTTTAATAAATATTATACGTTGGTTAATACAAAATAGAAGATAGAACTTATGAGAACATAGGATGAATGAATGAGAGAATTTTCGAAAAGTTTCTTCTCGTAAACAGAATTAATTATATAATATATTTATTTAATATTATTAAGTGTACTTATGATTTACTTAAAGAAGACGCTTTCAACATAAAATATGATTTTAAGTAAGTAAAGATGAAAACATATTTACCTAAATGAAGAATTATATGAGTAATTTATAACAGAAAGAAATGTTGTGATAAGCATCTTTTTAAATTGTAATGACCTTTAAATATTGAAATGAATATTTTCAATAACGAAGCTATCTCACAATAAATACATTATTTGGTTACTTGAAATAGCAATTTAATGCAGAATATTTTCAATAACGAAGCTACAGTAAGGTCACGTTTTTCAAAACTTCTGGATTTTTTTATAACATATGAAAATTCCGAGGAAAATAGGCGTTGAAAACCTTGTAATTTGTTGAACGTGCGGTTGGAATTTTCCTTTTAAGCTACCCACAATGCGGTGTCAAAAATAAAGGTTTGATGATAAAGAAAGTCCCCCATTAATCAAGATGCATTGTATTAAATTTTATTGAATATAATTGTATGGAACAGTAACTGTGACCGAATACATCAGATTTCCTAGAAAGTTTCTTTTCGACATGGGATTTGATTATGATTGTTGAAGTTTAGAGAGAAGCGATCTACGTTTATATACCATCAAAGTAAAGTGCAAAGCTTAAAGACTCCATCATGCGTAATATTTGAAAATGTGATGGATTAGGTTTTGGTTTATCTCAGATGTAGTGCAATGGAAGAAGATTGTAGATCTAGAGCACGTTTACTCATTTACAGTATTTCAAAGCATTAACCAATTAACTACACTCATCTCCATAAATTAAGGATAATTCAGAATTACTAAAAAATTGAACTTTAAAATAAAAATTTCACATGTAGAATCATCACACACATCTTGAAGAATAATGCAAATTACAAGAAACCACCAGATGGTACCGTCATAATGACGGGAGTTAAAGAGAGGGGTTTATAAGGAATGGTTGCAAAGAATTAAAATTGTTCACAAGCGCTTTAAAAGCCTTTCAGTTTAGTAACCGCATAGTTATGGCTGGCACAAATGAAGCATTTGGATAATCTTTTATGTGGTAGAATTATTGGCCGTATGGAATGTGAACGAACCCATCTGGAAGTATCCGAGGAACTTGGAATCACCAGAATGTTATCTCCAGTCTTTGGCAACGGTTCCAAGATGATGGTAATGTGAGTAGACGTTATTGCACAGGGCACCCCTGAGTTACAACACCGAATAAGGACTGGTGTATGGCTGTTACTACCAAAAGAAATAGATGGATCATAGCATTAGACCTGTTTTGTCAACTCTCTTCAGCTACCGGTATGACAGTTTCAAGGCAGACAGATGCTCATGGCACATTGGTCTATATGCTCGTAGGCCTGTCAAATGTGTTCCACTTACCATAACTCACTGTCACTTGTGGGTAGCATGCATTCAGCCTGGAGTAGAATGCATGCATAGTGGACACGTCAACAGTGTTCTTGTGTGATGTTTACCGATGAGTTCAAGTTGAGCTTTCAGTCTGATTATTTCCGGACTTTCATATGGAGAGGGCCAGGTAACTGTTACTACCAAGAGAACAGTATAGAACAACACCTTTACGGTGGTGCAGGATTGATCGTTTGGAAAGGAATTATTTGTGTTCCAGAACCATGTTCATGTTCATAATGTAACCATGACAGACCACATCTATCGATATATCATTCTGAAACGACATGTACGTTTGTTTCGGAGCACCATGGATGTAGAATTTCTATTTATGGATGACAACTCCCATCCTTACCTTGTAAACATTGTAGACAAATGCCTTCAATCAAAGGATATCACTCGTATGGACTGGCTAGCCTACTCACCTGATTTGAATCCAATAGAGCGTGTGTGGGGCATGCTTGGCTGACGAATTGAAGCCCGTCAACCCCCTTCCACATGTCTGCCGGAACTTCGGAGAGCATTGTTTGATTAGTGGTGTAATATTCCCCAAGATCAGATCGATAATGTCATACTTGGCATACATAGGTGTTGTACAGCCTGTATTGCATCGTTTGGGGGGGCATACTATGTATTAACCATCATACCAACTGTGATTGGTTTCCCCTGTTGTTTCCAAGATCGCTCATTGATAACAAAAGATCCGATTTTTAAGATATATTTATTTACATTAACACACATAACACTAATTTATAGACAAAGACATAACTTTAGTTGATTAATTTTACATTCGAAATTTTCATCGCCTGGAAGCGGTACTTCCGCTACCACTCGTCGTGGCATACCCGTACTGTCTCTCTCTTTTTCGACAAGCTTCCCCTATTTCTCAAGTGTCTTACCACTTAACGAACTCGAGGGCTCCCGTCCGCTAAGTGTTTGATCTTCACACCAACCATGCTATATTGGTTTTCATAAATAGGTTCTTTTTTGACATTTGCTTCAGACAGTAGAAGTCGCAATTTTATTAATGATGTCAAAAATTGAATCTTTTTTGCGCTTTACCTTTTGTTTAGTAAATAGACTTTACAAATAAGTTGCATTTGTTTTGCTTCTGTCTCTTTCTTTGCCTGAACTTGCATTATCCTTAATTTATGGACACGAGTATATTATCTCTATTATATTATTATCTTGCAGTTTCACTTAACAAGGACCATTGAAAGGTTCTACCATGCTTTGTGTGAATTTATAATAAAAATTTCTAATCTATAGAAAGATTTGACTATGCTAAGCTGTGGATGTTTATATTTCAGATTGACATGATCCTCATATTGAAATATATTTGATAAAAGATATTTTTAAATACTATGATGTTTTTAAAAGGTGTCTGTCTTTATATCCTTTTAAGAAATCTATCCCAAAGAAAAATGTTTTAAAACCAATCTTCAAGAACTTCTTAATCAAGTATTATACCATGCATGTTATTTAATTTTCAAATCAGAATTTGCTTCAGACTTTAAAAATGTATTGTCGATACAATGGTAAGCAGTTTAAAGTTAAAAAAACTAATTCCTATCCTTAAACTGCTTACACTAGAGAGCTTTTAAGAGCTAGGAAATATTTTTTTCTATATTGAGTCTATTGCTTAAGTGCTCATTTCATGTGGATTCATTTCACGAATTCTTCTTCTAACTGATTGAAATCGCACCAGTTACATTAATAAATTTAATTATTTGATGACCGTAAGATTTGATTGAACATGGAGTGAGTTTTTGGTTTAGAATACTAATGAAAAATTTAGGATTACTGTTTAGAGTAAGAATATATAAAAAATATGCAAATGATTAATTTTAAATTTAGCGTTTCTTTTATGTCTTGATCTCGCTTGATTAAACATTATTTTTAAAAATTAAAAATCATTATCTCATAGCAGATAAAGGAAATACAATGCATTCGTTTCCATTTGCTTATGTGGCTCAATTTCGATATAAGAAGTCGATTGTATTATGTAGTCAGAATTATAAAAATGGCATGGATGTGTATTTTCTTCTTACTGTTAGGAGTTTATAAAATTAAATTTCGTTTTTATAGTTTCTTATGTCACGTGCTAAGTGAGTTATTTCTTAATGAATATTCTGCATAAATTAGTTTCATACGAATTTATGCTTAGTTAATTGCTAAAATTGATGGTTTGTTTTTTAAACACTATAAACAACTGGAAATCATATAAAATATTACATGTTTTGCGGAATTTCAATGTGTACTTTTTAAGGAAATGAAATTGGATAAAGTTAACAGAAATTTTCAAACATCCCAGAAACGGTCACCCATAAGATGAAAATTTTATAAGAGCATTGTCACTATAAAAATATTAAATTTTTTTTTATCTTTAGCCATATACATAAATTTAAGATCATTTTAGTGAATTATAAATGGAGAATAACTACTCTTCATCATAATAGAAAAATTCTCTTGTGTAGAGAAAAAAACAAGAACATACTCACATATTATACCATGACTATTATTTTATTTTCAAAATCAAAATTTTCTCCAGAATTTAAACATGTATTGTCGATATTTTAAACAGTTTCAGGATAGGGAATAATTTTTTCTATCTTAACTCTATTCCTTAAGTGCTCGTTTAATACATTCTTTTCCTCACTGATTGAAATTGCGCCATTTACAGTAATACTGACACTAATTTAAATTGATTTAAATTATTTTAATTTTCTATTAATAAATAAATGCTATCACATGGCTGTATTTAATTATCAAATTAATTATTACAATTGATTGACTAGTGATGATGTTTTGATTTTGTCCCGTACTATGAAATAAAGCATATCGGTCAATTTTTGTTTTTGAAATATTCTCATAAATAAATATTTTTAAGAATATTGAATTAGCAAATATAATAAATATAACATCTTTCAGAAATATAAATAAATCTTTGTATAACAAGTATCTTTCAGGAACAGATAATGCTTATTATGATTATTTTTGATGTAATTGTAAGACCTGTATTGTGTTTGGTTACTGAGTACAGAGCTGTTAACGAACCTGCAATAGTTTATAGAGCGGTTTAAATAATGTGTACAGTTTTTTATTGTTAAAGTAGAAAACTTTTGCGTAAATGTTTTGGTTTTTATAAAATATGTAAAGATAATGTAATTTTCTGCATATGACCGAAAATTGCTCTTTTTGTCTACATTTTTCATTTCTCCCGTTAGATAGATAAATTATTAGTCCTTTGTATGTTTAGGTGGTTGGACAGTAATATTTGAATTCTTGAAATTACAGTATGTTCTCAAATTTCCTACCAGAAAATAGTTTCCTTAATAACACAAGCCTTAGCTAAAAACTTACCAGTTGAATAATGATTCATTTTCATAACATCATCTAACTGCCTTTTGTAAAATCCCATTTCGAAAACGGTAATACTTTGGTACTTGTATCCACCTATTCATTTATATATGTATAGATAATATTGAGTTTAAACTAAATCGAAATAATTCAGTTGTTGAATAAAATATATTTAGAACAATATACTCAGTTTACAAATATTTCTTCACTCTACCTACGTGTTGAATCAATTTCTAACGTAAAAACATCAAGTGGCAGCAAATATTTAAAACTTTTTTGTATTTTGAGTAACCACATAGCATTTTTAAGTAAAATACACTATAATACGAAATAGTTGATCCGAAGACTTCCAAATAGGGTGATGTCTAAGTCTATTCTAAAGATGAATGATTTCAATTATAAAATTCAACAGTTTTTTTTAAAATTGCCTTTGCTCATATTATATTGTAAGCATACTGCTTCTGTTTCTTATTGTACTATTTGTGTTGTACATATATGCGTTTTATAATAATTAAAAATATGTATACCTTTGTCTTATAATAATTGTGGCAATTTTTGATTCACATGATGTATTTACATAATAAAAAAAAATCTGATTTTTAATATTTTCTCACATTTGTATTTAATTCAGAAATTAATTTTTATTTCTTTAGAAGAAAAAAGTAAATGTTTTAATATTACGTATAATATACAGTTTCTAAAAATGCTATTAACTGTTAATAACTTATAGTAAT